>JAQGAD010003374.1:0-10480 GCA_034696625.1 Isotomurus palustris
GTAACATAATTATACTTACATAATAACAATAATAAGTAAGATAATTATACTTACATAATAACAATAATAAGTAACATAATTATACTTACATAATAACAATAATAAGTAACATAATTATACTTACATAATAAGAATAATAAGTAACAAACTTGTCTACCGACTAGACATTATCATTGAATTTTAGTCGATTGTTAAGAAAGAACATGGCTTGTGGAACTTACTGTTTTTATATTAAAAATCTGACCAAACCCAGACAGCCATACAGCTATAGAAACACAGTGCTTTAATTACTCGTGCTTAGAATTAAAATCCAGTCAACTTAAAAGGGCAAAACTCTTTACTCAAAAATGATTTACGGGCTGTTTAGCGTTTTGAACATTTGTGCTGTTCAATATATTGGCAGCCGAGAAGCAATAAATTCAAACCTAAAAATGCATGTAACTGAAAACCGGTTGCCCGTAGTCCTGGATATCGTTAGTGAAATGAATCTTGATAAATACTCAAAGGCCTATGTTAAATTATTTGTTGCAAGGAACTTCACCAGATCATCTAAGCCGACCTCAAATTACCAGCAAAGACTATGTCAAGAGTATGGGACCGCCTCTCTGATTTTCACCCAATGGATATATGGAAGTAAATCTGTCATCACACCAGAAGTAGTGGAGCACGGCATGCTAAGCAAAGTGATGCTCATGATGAGTGCTTTGAAAGAAGATCCAACGTACGTCTTTATTGAAGCTAATTCATCAAGATTGAGTAACAAAATACGTGGAATTGACATTGACTTCTTAAGTGCTTCTGTCACATCGCATTTATTTCTGTTCATAATTGATCAACTTTATATCATCATTGGAAACCAAAGGCGAACTCCTCCTATTCAATGCAATTTTATACCTTTTGTCACTAACACAGAAAGTATAGATTCAATGGAATTCCAAAAACGTATCCAATTGAAAAAGTACGATTTCTCAAAGAGAAGGATCTCCCTACTTGACCAAAAGTTGGATGATGAACTGTTATATGCCATCCTTATCGATTGCAGTTTGAACAAAGATCAATGGTCTAAATACCCAGAAGGTTGTGCGTTGAAGATACTTTCGGAAATTTTAAACTTTACTTATCCTTCTTACTTCGACGACGATAGGGTGCCACTGCCTAGTGAAACATACTCTCCTCGTTTATATTACAACGATAAGCTTAATCGTCAATTAGTGAACGATATCCTAGCTTTACAAATACAGCAGTTTGAACTTATACCACACGGAATCCAAGCAGATCAATATGCTACTTATATTTTTACTAAACAAGTGCAGTCAGGATTTGTGGGATTGGTTGAACCTTTCGACAGGTACATTTGGGGATCGCTCACATTTAGTATCCTCGTCATTGCAGCTTTCCAGAAGTTATTTTTTAAACACGAAAATCTATCCAATACTTTTTGGTGGGCTTATTGCAGCTTAGTTGCTCAATCTGATTCAGTTTACTTTAACCGAGTTTATGCAGGAAAATTTTTCATGTTCATATTTCTGGTCTTATCATGGCAACTTTTATGCTTTTTATTGGGTTTTTTGTATCAAGGGGACATTTTTGCTTGTTTAGTGCACGAAGACTTTCCATCGACACCAAACTCTATCCAGCAAGTAATCGACTCAAATATTCCCATTTTAGAAATGACGGGAATACACTTAGCCGGCAAATATGGCTCGGTCCTTAAGAGTCTTCTAATTCCAGACTATATGAAAGCTTGCAACGACTCAAACTCAGTTTGTCCTGGATGGATGAGTGGTTTAAGAGACAAGATCTTATTTACTGGACACAATGAGTATGATACTATCCAGTTATTGACAGAAAAAATCTCACCTGTCCTTAAACAAGTCTATGAGTCAGATACATTTGTAGTTTTCGACAGAATCTTCACCACTGACGAGTTTACATATCGAATGAACTTCTTTCTTCCGGAGTATAAAGTAATCAAACTCAATGAAATGTATCCATTTGACATAAAAAGCTTTTGGACTTTTGAGCGAAACATAATGCTCCCCAAATTCCGTAAGATCCTTGGTGGAATAATGCAGAGTGGATTGTATCCTTACTGGTACACGCATCAAAAGAACAATCTCTTTTATTTGTATCTTCAGCGTCTACAGCGGGCTTTTAATTATACTCCAAATAACTTTACATCAGGCAAATTTACTAGCAACCCGTACATGGCAAAGATTCAGGAATTACTGCCTGATGGTAACATAAGAACGTATGCATTGATAACTAATCAGCGCAGCAGATCTTTCCAAAATTCCTTGAGAGAGCAGAAGGATGAACCGGTTTCTGTTAAAGCAGTTTGGCTTCCCGTAATGATGATAACGGTTCTCCCTTTTATGTACTCCTGCATTTTTGCAATTGAGTTAAAATTTAGTGCATCAAAGATCAAGATGTCTAATTTTATTTATAATCATATAACGTAATTCAGCATTAAATAAACTATGTTCACCTGACTTGCAATGTACATTTGTGTGATTTTCCAAGAAGAGGAAATATAAGCTATTCTGGCACTGTTGGCTCGTTTACTATTGTGTCTTATGATTCCTCGCAGCATATATTGCAAACAAGAACTTTATTAGTTATTATTTGCTGAGCCTAGAAATCTCTAAGCTGGAGTAGTTACAATTTTGAATAATTTTTGATTTTTGATTTTTGATAATAATGATAATTTCTGATAATGTTTTTACAATCGTTCATTGGGATGAAAGCTGACATTTTTGGATTCATAGCAGCATGCAGGACGAACTCAAATAACAGTTAATTCCACTATTATTTAATCATGATTCTACAGTTACTAATTCCGCACATTCATCAAGCTTTCTCCAACTACGCGGAGATAACCGAGGATAAGCATTATTATTTTGTGGCCAGAAAATAGGAAATAGAAAACGAACCAAAATTAGGGGTTAGGAAATATTTTGCCCATAATGACTTTCGAGTGAATAGCTTATTCAAATTAGTGTCCAGAAGAACTCTTTTATCCTCATTATCCACAAATTATACCATAACACGCAACTCTAGCTGTCGGTTTGGGTTTAAGGGAGTATAAGCAAAACCTTCTTCAGTACTGAATGCCTAAAAACCATTCAGTTCGAATTGATTTTTTTCTCCAGTCGGGTGTCGTTACGCTATGTCTTGTTAATTGGATTTATGGAAGCTATTCAACTCCGAAATTGGGGAAAATATTATGTAACGAATTCGCTAATGCCTTTCACAGATACTTCAAGCGGGTATTTGAAAAGAAAGTAGAAAATAAATAAATAATATAGAAATATAATATAGAAAATAAATTATAAGATACAATAGTTGTAATTAAAATGAGAATTGTAACTGATTCGCGCATTACGAATTTAAAGGGCACGACCATTTTGAATTTAAATCGCCAAGGAAAGGATAACAGCACATTAAAATTAGCAGTTATATTGCTTCTGAGGCGCGGTCATTGGATTGACAAATGATTACTGATATAAAGGAGTTAATATTGACCTAACTTAAGAGAATAGTGACCAAAAAAGTGCTTAAGTACAAGATGTTTAGGACATTTATTAGTAAGGTAAACACAAATGCTGTTTACATCATATGTGTAGTTAAATCTTTCGAACTCGAAATCAACTCGAAGATTGAAAAATTGCTGTTGCAAGTAAAATCTGTGTAGTGTTTTATTGGGGTAAAATAAATTAAGGCCAAATATTTGAAGAACTGGAATAAAATTATCACTCAGACACTCCAACTTAACCAACTTGTTTAAAAATTAAATGCTGGTTGAAGAGGTCCTCAAAGCACCACGAAGTGGATACAAGCAAGCTCAAAGACATATTTTATTGTCAATGTAGTGAGCTTTTTGAATAGTTTGTCAAAATACACTTGCAGTAAATTACAACAGACGCCATTCAGAAGGGAATGAGAATGTACGAGTGTATAAACAGCAAATGTTTCCATTAAAAACTTGGTTGTTATGAATTTAGTTTTTTCAACTAGTGTTTAACAATAAATTCTTCAGAAATAATCTTGCATATTTGGAAAGTACATTTATTATTATGAATTAAATTACAATCTTCAAATCAATGTCAAACTGTACTTTAAAAACGGCAAAAGCGGTACACAAAGAAACCGGAAGTTTCATCGAGATATTTAGTTGACTGATAGACACATATTTTGATAAACTGTAAAAAATATTCACAAAAGATTTCACTTCAGCTTCAACAACGCAAAACAATTACGGCACCAACCCACTTTACAATTAAGAATAAACTTAATTCCATTTTAATATGTCAGCTCCATGCAATACCAAGCAAGCAGAAATAAAGTTGAGTCCATAAAGTAAAGAAGAGTGTTAAAATCCAATGAGGATATCCGTGAGGTGCTTTTCTCTTCTTTTAGTTTGTAAACACCACTGACATCAACTTCAACTGCATTCTTGAGTCGTCTGTTTGTCCAAACTATCCTTCGATAACCAGCGACATAAAGAAGCCCAAAATTCGAAGATGCCCGCAGGAGTTCTACCAAAAAAACAGCTTTCTTTCTCTACCAGTTTTACAAGTTATTACACTCTCACGTTAGTTAATCTTGCACATCTAAAGGCTGTCGTCTTGTCTTTCTAAATTGGTTCTCAAGTTGTAATCATCTGTAATTCCAAACTAAGAAAGTACTCAAGTACACGTATAAATTCAAATATAGCTGTAAGAAATTGTTTCTAGAAGTGAACCCAGGTGGTTGAAAGCAATTTGACAAACACGGAACAGGGATAAAATTTTTCTCTCTAGCTAATTCTTTATTTACCAAATGTTACATCAATATATGTTAGACTGAAGCCTTCATTAATATATATAACGCAACAAAGTTGTATGTGCCTGATGATAATTAAAAATACATTGCGAATTTTTGCATAATTACAAGCAAAATAATGTTTGGACACAACCTTTCCTTAGAAGACAATATAGCAAGTACATACTAAAGATAAGTAACATAATTTTACTTAAATGATTATACGTAATTACGCAATAATCTGCTACAAAATTCCGAAAACCTGTAATTGTAGTGCAACCACATCTTGTTTACCGTCTAGAAATTCTCAATGCAATTTAGTACGTTGTAAAGAACATACACTGCTTCCAGAAATTATTTCTTTTTAATAAATTCTTACCAAAACCTAGACAGCTATACAGGTGGAAAAACAAAGTGTTCTTAATTACACGAATAAAACTAAACTCGACCTTACAATCAAAATCCGTTCACCTTGACAACACATAAATTCTTACTCAAAAATGATACACGCGCTGTTCAGCGTTTTGAACATTTGTGCAGTTCAATATATTGGAAGCCAGGAAGCAATCAATTCAAACTTAAAAATGCACATAATTAAAGACCACTTGCCCTTAGTCCTGGATACCATAAGCGAGATGAATCCTCATAAATACTCAAAGGCCTACGTTGAAGTATACGAGACAAGGAACTTCACTAGATCATCTAATCTGGCCACAACTTACCAGTATAGAATATGCCGAGAGTACGGAACAGCCTCAGTGATTTTAACTCAATGGATATATGAAAGTGAATCAATCAGCAAACCAGAATTAATAGAATACCGCCTCCTGAGCACGGTGATGTTCATGATGAGCTGTTTGAAAGAAAATCCAACGTATACTTTTATAGAAGCAAATTCATCACGACTGAGCAGCAGCATTCGGGGAATTGATATTGACTTCTTAAGCGTTTCTGTCACATCGCATTTGTTCCTGTTCACACCTGCCAGAGTTGATATCATCATTGGGAGCCAAAGGCGAATTCCTCCCTTTCACTGCAATTTGTTACCCTTTGTTAATAACACAGAAAATCTAGATTCAGTGGAATTCCAAAAACGTATCCAATTAAAAAAGTACGATTTTTCAAAGAGGAGAATAACTCTTCTAGACCAAAAGTTGGGTCATGAATTTTTCTACGCATCCATTACAGATTGCAGTTTGAATAAAGACAAATGGTCTAAATACCCAGAAGGCTGTGCACTAAAGATACTCTCGAGTATTATGAACTTTACTTATCCATCTTACGATGACAACGATAGGGTGCCACTGCCTAGTGAAATATTCTTCCCACGATTATTTTACAACAATAAGCTTAGTCGTCAGTTAGTGAACGATATCCTTAGTTTACAGGTAGAGCAGTTCGAACTTATACCATACGGAATCCAAGAAGATCAGTATGCTACTTACATCTTTACTAAACAAGTTAAGTCAGGGTTTGAGGGATTGGTTGAACCCTTCGACAGATACATCTGGGGATCGCTTATATTAAGTGTCTTCGTCATTGCAGCCTTCCAGAAACTATTTTTAAAAAACGCAAATCTATCCAGCACATTCTGGTGGGCGTATTGCAGCGTAGTTGCTCAATCGGATTCAGTTTACTTTAGCAAAGTTTATGCACGAACATTTTTTATGTACATATTTCTTATTCCATCATGGGAATTCTTATGTTTTATATTGGGCTTTTTGTATCAAGGAGACATTTTTGCTTGTCTAGTTCACGAAGATTTTCCACCGACACCAAATTCTATCCAGCAAGTTATTGACTCAAATATTCCCATTTTAGAAATGTCGGGAATACAAATAGCCGGGAAATATGGTTCGGTTCTTAAGAATCTTCTAATTCCAGACTATATAAAAGCGTGCATCGACTCAAACTCAGTTTGTCCCGGATGGATGAGTGGTTTAAGGGACAAGATCTTATTTACTGGATACAATGAGTATGATACAATCCAATTGTTGTCAGAAAAACGCTCACCCGTGCTGAAAAATATATTCGAGGCAGAGACGTTTGTAGTTTTTGACAGAATCTTTTCTGCGGACGAGTTTACTCATAGAATGAACTTCTTTCTTCCGGAGTATAAAGTAATCAAACTCAATGAAATGTATCCATTTGACATAAAAAGCTTCTGGATATTTGAACTAAACATAATGCTCCCCAAATTCCGTAAGATCCTTGGCGGAATAATGCAGAGTGGATTTTATCCTTACTGGTACACGCATCAAAAGAACAATCTCTTTCATTTGTATCTGCAGCGTCTACAATTTTCTGTTAACCTTACTTTAAATACATTCGCAACAGGAAACTATACCAGGAATCGGTACATGGCTATGCTTCAGGAACTAGTGCCTAATGGTAACATTAGAGCTTATGCTTTGATAACAAATCAGCGCAGCAGATCATTCCAAAGCTCCTTGAGAGAACAAAAGGATGAACCGGTTTCACTTAAAGCAGTCCTGCTTCCGGTAATTATGATAACGCTACTCCCATTTATGTATTTCTTCATTTTTGCAATTGAGTTAAGATTGGATGCCTCGAAGACCAAGATATATAATTTTATCGCAGTAATATAACCTAATTTAATATTAAGTAAACATTTTTTGCGTAATTGAAAATCTTTATTTGTATAATTTATCAAGGAGACGAATTAATGCTTTACGTGTACTGTTGACTCTCCTTACCTTTCTCAATAGTATATGAGGCAAACAAGAATGTTATTTAGTATTATTTTTGTCTCAATAAATCCCAAAGTTTAAGTGGTTAAAACCTAACAGTATTCTAAATTTTGTTGTTGGGATGGTTGCTGATGTTCTGTGATTTATAGCAGCAGAACGGATTAGGCTTACTGCTAGTTGAAATACCATATGAACATTCCATTTCATACAAAAGCATTATAGTGCAGTTTCCATCTGGACAGGCAATATATCCGGACTTTAATCAAGAATTTTCAGGATTTGAATGAATATGAATTACGTTAATTCGTGTAGTTTCTTTCAATGTTGTAAAGACTACAACAAAGGGCAAGTTTTATAAATATAACTTCTCCATTTTATTTTTTAGCCAAGAGACGAGAATCAAGATTAAAGACTAATTGTAAGTAAGATTTTGGTGGATAATAACTTTGTAGTGTGTAATTTGGTCAAATTATTGTCCCAAGGAGCGTTATTATTCTCATTTCCTTTTTTGCGCCTATCCACAAATTATACCAAAACACGTAACTCGATTTGGGGTTTTATTTGAGGGAACAGAAGCAAAGGATTCTTTTAGTACTGAATCCCGAAAAAAAATTAGGTTTAATTGATTTAATTTGCTTTTTCCACTCGGACCAGCCTAGGGTTTAACAACACTTATTGGATTTATGAACACACAGCAGCAATTTTCTTTCTCCTGTATGGAATTTATAGTAAAGAGTAAATAAAGTATAGTATTTGTTGATATTATTCTGATGAGTCTAGACCCTGCAGCGTCCATTATCATGATTATTATTCCACTAAGTGGACATCTGGGCTGTGTCATGTGGAAAGGTGCTTACGACCTTGAAAAACTTATTTACATCCTACATAGGGTTCGTTCCATTAAAAATGTATTGCCTGCACATCTACGGAATAATCATGCCGTGTGAAGTGATGTATCAGCGATAACTCGGAATCATACTAAACGTTAAATGGAAACGTAGTCTATGCAATCAAGAATTCCATATCATATGAGAATTTGTTGCACACCTGGATCAAAGGATCCAAGTCGAATTATAGAACAGTAAGATACAGATGCTAAATAAATTTGAATGAGATCTATGTATGTACCTTCTGCCGAAATGAAACGAATCAAAAATTCATAAACCACACAGCTTGATTTCTTGCAAACCAAATCTTATCGTGCATGGGAAAACAAGCCTTAGATTTCCAAACACATGAAACATAGTCAAACCTAATGAAGGCTGTACTTACGATGAGCTATCAATCTAACATGTTCATTTGGGTTCGGTTTATATTCTCTGCATGGGGCAATATAATTTTCACGAGGAATTTACTAATTGATCACAGTTCCATAATTTACGCTGTGTAGTGTGGTGTCTTATGCATAAAATTATAGTACATACTGTCAGTCCAAACATTTTTGTAGTTTGCATTAAAGCTGTAAGCTCTACATGCAAACATAGTAAATACCCGAGCAATAGAAAAAAATAATTTGTGAATAAGTTCATGCAAGACGATTTAATTTCAAGCATGTATGAATGGTTTTGTAACCATACCTTTACCTTTTCAATGTTACAATTGTTCTTTTATTCAATTTGTAACCTGAGTTCCTTTTTTATAATGATTAGAAATTAAACTTTAGAATGCACAATGCACCGAAACTCGAATAAAGCGGATTATAAAATCTACAATTAATTGAAAAGAAACATGCTTTGTTGAAGAAACCTGCTCAGCTTACAGTGTAATGTAAAGCTCACATTCTATACAGGACAATTTTGCTCTAATTTGCAGAATATTCTCTATTCAATTGTTGCTTTTGTGTTTTACCTGGAAGAAAAGATTAAGTTGATATTTAATTCACCAGGCATTCTAGGGAATACTACTAGGCTTATAGAGTTTCATGTCAATAATATTCATTTGGACCTGAATAATCAATACTTAGCAAGCTTTTTGTGACAGTAAATGCAAAATAATTTACTAATTTGGAAGCTTAAGCTTAAGCCTAGTCGGTTTTTCCCATCAACGGGTGAAGGCGTTTTTTATAAAATTTCTTGTGAAATCTTTGATCAAATTGAAACACCGCAATAACTGCGAATATTAATAATGATATACAGCTTATTGGAGATTCTCAACGTATGTGCCGTTCAGCTTATTGGAAGCCAAGACGCACTCAAATCCAATCTCGAGAAATATTACACCACAAACAGATTACCTGTAGTGATACAAAACATCAATGAAACATACTTCGGCAAATACCATACAGCATACCTTGAGATCTATGTTACTCAGAATACCACTAAATCATTTAAGGTGTCCAGAAATTACCAGAACAGTTTGTGCGTGGATTCCGGAACAGCTACTGTGTTTCTTACACAATGGATATACAAAAGGAATACGTCCGACTTACCCGAAAGGGTCATGCTGAAAGCTATACATCTAGTGCTCGTTTTAATTAGCGCATTTAAGGAAAATCCAAAGTACATATTTATTGAAGTAAACGAGAATAATCTGATTTCCAAGGAACTTGGAATACACGTTGATTATTTAAGGCCTTCATTGACTTCGCATATATTCCTTTTCACTCCCACCAGACTTTTCATCGTTTTAGGAAGTACCAAACAGGGTGCTTCTTTTCAGTGTAACTTTTTGACCTTTGCGATCAGCTCCGAAAAATTAACGGCCAGCGAAATCCAAAAGCGCATTCAATTAAACAAATACAATTTTCTAAATAGACGAATTACACTTTCGGATCAGAAGCTACTAACTGAGCTCATGTACGATTCCATTAGTGATTGTAGCTTAAACAAAGACGTGTGGTCCAAATACCCAGAGGGATGTGCTTTGAAAATTTTGGCGGTTATTTTGAACTTCACCCATCCTTCTTATAATGATGATGATAGGTGGCCAGTTACATTTTCATGTCCAATTTTGTATTATAATTCAAA
>JAQGAD010003375.1:0-10479 GCA_034696625.1 Isotomurus palustris
AGATACGACGCAGTTGCTGTACAAACCGCTACCGTAAGAGGCGTCTGGAAACGTTGAGTTGCAATCTACTGTCTTCCTGCAAGGGAGACAGTAGTTCGCATCTACAAGAACGTTTGATGGAACCAAGTCGTTCGAGATTCGAGGCTTAGATCTTTCTTGACTATTCAAATTCCTTAAACACTCCTACTGATACTAATTGTAGGGGTTTTTGTTGTATGAGACGTGGAGAACAATGGTGAGGAACTATAAGCGGAAGACGGAGAATCGTTGGACGAAGGAGGTCTTGTTAGAAGCCCTCATCGAAATACAAAAGTGTCGGCTGTCGGTTGCTGAAGCTGGCGTGAAGTACAAGATCCCTAGGGCCACGCTGTACCGGTGGTGGAAGAAGTTCACTCAGTCTGGAGGAAGGAGTTCTATCGACCAACTTGAGGCCCATCCAGGGAAACCAATATTAACGAGAATGGAGGAACAGGTTCTTGAAAATACCGTACTCGAATTAAGAAAGGATGGATATGTTGTGGATTCATCGGATATCAAGCACATCTGCTTTGAATACTGCGAGTCTAGCGGCATTCCTGTCGGGTTCTACGTTGAGAAGAGGATGGCCACTGATGACTGGTATTATGGATTCCTCAAGAGACATCCGCGCATCAAAATGGAGAAACCTCGTAATTTTGCGTTCCTTTCTATTTGTCTCCTTTTAAAGTCGCCATTTAGCGTTGTGGTACGAACAGTCATTGTTGAAGATTATGTCTAAGGTTGTGTTTGTGTTGATGGACCAGGTGGTGGTCAGGAGAAGAAGAAGATGACGAAGAATAATGACAGTTTAAAGAAGCCGGCAGTAACTCCACGTAAACTTGGAACAAAAGCTGCTTTGAAAAAGAAGGGTGAACTTGCGAATCAGAAGTCCTCTGCCAGGTCATCTAGTAAGCCTAGGAAAGGAGACGAGAAGATTGTGGCTGCCTTGAAGGAAAGGGGTGAACTTGAGAAGTCATCTGGGAGGCCTAAGAAAGGAGACAAGAAGATTTCGGAGAAGAGTAAAAAGTAACGGAGATTGTGGAGGAAGTGGAAATGGCAGTAAAGACTGATGAGACTCGAATTGTATTTTTTCTGAGCAGGTGTGTACTGTTCTAAATTACTTACAATTCAGTGTACATTTTGAATTTGAGTGTTTAGTGGTTGTTATTGTTAACTTGTGAATGTTTTTGAATCCTATTTCAGAATGCAGAGAAGTTAGATGCTCTTCATGACCACAAAGACAAACCTACAGACAACAACCAACTCAGATAAAGTGGATAAAATATTTAGTGATAAAAATGACGACCTACGCACTATTCTAATAATTTTACCCTAGATTTAGTTATTATATAATTTATTATTATAACTACTTATGACCGTTGTGAGTAAGATCTATTTTTCTCGTGAGGTTTTGTAGGCCATATCAGGAAATTTCAGCCTTTGTATGAATTAACAATGTTTTGTAATCAGAACTACATACCCAAATGCTTTTAGTATTAAGTACAAAAATATGATAATCGTTGTGTTAGCTTTATAACATTTATAATTGAGCAATTGCCAATTTACTACGACGCGAAAATCGAATAAAATAAATTGTATTTATATTCACTGGAATCAAAAACATCTCAAATCTAATCTAAGAAAGTGACACATTTTGGAAACTAATCAAACTTGTATACAAAACTCAACTGAAGGAATTACGAATTCGTCGACGCAACTCAGGAAACTTCAGCAACAGCAGACTACCCGCGACATTCAAATTTTGAAATCTCACGCAGACAACAACAACAAAGGAAGACGCATCCTGTGGAAGTGACGCTACCCAACATTCAGCTGTGTGTAACGCCGCCACGCCGCTGAAGGTTGTCTTAGTTTAAACCGTTCAAACTCTGTCGACCTTTCGCCACCACTGCACCTTCCACAGATCACGGAAACTTCTAATCTCTTTTGACGACACTTGTCCCAAGCGGATCGACTGCGGAAGCAGCAAAATCGTTGGAGGATTTGTCAACGCCAACCGTAAGTCTCCAGCATCTCCGTTTCGCCCGTTTGGGAGTTCTGACGAAAGCTGAAAGTCAGGAAAGTCTCCAATTTGTTCCCTGAGAAAGAAGAATGACATCCAGCGCTTCACCTTCGTAAGCACACTATTTCATTATTCATTTGCAGCTGTTTCCAATAAGCGTTGTGAGGAAGTTTTAACTATTCTGCTTGTTTTGGGTGTAGGCTGTTATCGCTTACTGGAAAAGTGGAGGACATCCTCCTCGCCTACGTTTCTGCGGGAGAAGGAGGAGCGCAAAATGTTTTGAATCTTCGACAAGTCTGCTCCACCACAAAACTTTGGGTCGACAATCTCCATCCTTCTCATGCAAAGCAAATCGTCTCGAGTAGACGCGTCAAAATGGAGTTGAATGTGGAGCGTCTGAAGGAATTCCTCGCGACTCCTCCGTCGTCTGCAGTGACGTCACTTTGCCTCTCAGGAGCTGACAATTTGAGCGACCACAGCTTTCCTCCGGAGAACGACGAATTGTGGAGTCGTTTTGTGACCTTCTGGACGACAGCCAAACTGGAGTCGTTGAAGGTCGACATTCTCTTCCTTCCTCTCAACTTGAAGCTCCGCCAACTTCTTTCTCTTGCGTCCCTTCGATCTCTTCACTGTGAAACCATCAAACAAAACGTGGGCAAACCCACCGAACTTCCACAAAGTCTTTTCCGGTTTAAAACCCTTCACGTGAGATGTCTGCAAATGGGAGATTCGCAGAAGCGTGAATTCTTCTCACGACTCTCTTCGCAACAGAATCTAAAGCATTTGATGGTGAAAATAGAAGACAAAGAAGGACTGACTGGACTTGTCGACCTCATTGAAAGGAAGAAAGATGCTGAGGATTTCAAACTCTCGTGCACAGTCGATCCAGAAGAGTTGTACGAGATTGGCGACGGTGAGCCTGAAATGGGTCGTTTAGAGGTTCTGTTCGTCAGACTGGCCACTTCAGTCGCGAACTCTTCCGCCTCAATTCGAATCAGGGGAGTCCGTCAACAAATGTTAGAAATTGTTTCTCGTCGGGTTGACCAAGAAACCGCACAGGAGTTTTTTGAAAGCATCGTGGAAATAAGCTGCGGTTTCTTCACAGCTCCCCATTCTCACCTCAGAGCAACAGACTTCCCTGACTTGGAGACGTACACTTTGACATCCACCATTGAGGATTTTGAATATCTGGAGACGTTGGATGCCACAGCGTTTCCACCGTGTCTCAGGAACCTTCAAGTGGAAGAGGGATTCCCACGGCCAGCTAGTCTGCCTTCCACTCTTGTGCACTTGGACATTATGCATTACTGCTGTTCTGCCAACAAACTACTCCAGAATTTGATTTCTCTTGCTGAAGAATGCCCGTCTCTCAGAAATCTGAAGCTTAACTGGGATTACCGTTACAACGTAGACCCCGAAAACGACCCATGCTACGGTTTTCAGTCTTTAGCTACTTCCCCTAGACTCAAAGGTCAGTTGAAAGTAAACTCAGAGTGTCGAATTTATAAAATGTGAACTGAACATCATCTAAACTTTCTGCTGCGTTTCCAGATTTGAAGTCATTGGATTTCTCTGTGAAGCTTCATGAAAGTGACATTTAAATTTGCCAGATGATCCTTCTCTATGGATTCAAACTACCCCTACTCAGTTTATTCGACTTGAAGCTGGCGTTTGTTGGACATTCTGAAGTGGTTCGCAAAAACATGTTTTTAACTTTCCGGAATACAGTAGTCGCATCTACAAATCAATGAGTTCCTCTAACAGATCGTTTTGTGTTTAACGCAGGTGAATCACATCATCCTCATCGCTCTCAACTCCACATTCATTTCCAAATCTCTGCTGAACGTTGACATCGATCCTCGCTACGTTCTAGAAGACGCGCGTCCGTTGTTGGAAAGTCTGAAGTCGACAGCAGCGGCGAACAAAAGGAAACGAGTGGAGACGCACGGAAAGGAACGAGAGAGACAATTCAATCGCTGAATTCAAACTTCGGCTGAGAAAAACGTTTTGCAATGTTTGCAAAAAACTGCAGATTCAAAAAGCCCAGCATCGCACAAGAACAAACTTCATTGCGCGGTTTTTTACTCTTTTTATCATTCGACTTAATTGTAATATTATTATGATTTTGATTTATTTCAATACGATTTAATAATACTTACTTACACTAAAGACATAAACTAAACACTAAAAATTATGTGATGTCGTGGATTGCGTAACTTTTTTCATCCATCAGTATTTCTATATCGCTCAAAAAATTAATACATACGACCCTTATTTCTTTAACTCATAACTTAAGTGAACGCGTGTTAATTAAATCAACCTCTCAAACACACAGAACAATTTTTGACTTGCTGCTTCACTCCGCTCCACCAGTTTCTTCCCTTCGATTGTTGGCAACAGCGACTGAAGTCAACATCTGCAAGAGACACTCAGCGTCCTCTGACACCCACTCGATCTTCACATTCTTCAACGTTTTCTTCAACGTCCCGGCGACAATGGGACTCAGAATGAATGAATCCAACTGTGGAAACAACAACGAAAGGTCTGAGACACTCAAAACTCACAGCGATTAAATATTGAAGTTTTTAGACTTTTACTTACCTTCAGTTGAAGTGTCTCGTTTGGCATCCGAATTTCTCCTCTCAACTCCAAATCGTGCAGAGTCAGCTGAGGCAGTTGGAATCCTTCGAGAAGAATCTCCCGAGCCGCGTCAATCGGATCTGCGTCAGAAAAGCTGGCGTGGAATTCCAAACACTTCAGCTCTAAAAACACAGCAACAAAAGCAACAAGTTGGATTTAAAGCATTTTTAACAATGCTAACAATGTTAATTCTTTAGCTTACGAGGAAACTTGTTGAAGCTGTAGGTTGCATAAGTCTGAGCTGCAAATTGCGGCCCAGCATTTCGGTTTCTTGCGGAAGTTGAACTCCAGTAGATGACGAGGTTCCGCAGGAAAGGACACGTTCCTGAAAACGCGTCCAACGACACGAGCAGTTCGTTCACCGTACAATTGTATCCCTCCAGGCTTACGTCAGTCAAAGTCCCCGGGAGATTCAGAAGTCGGCGAATGTCTCCGATAATTCTGAGGCGTTCCAGCTGTGGTGGAAATTCGACTGCTCCCAAATTCCCGCCTCCGAAATCAAGGCGACGGAGGTCCTTCAAATTCGGGTAGTTCTTCAACCTCTCTACTCCGTCGTTCATCATGGAAATCACCTCGACGCACGAAAAGAACTTCTCCGCGACCGTGACGCCAACTTTTTCTTCGAGGCAGCTGACCTTTTTCTCTTTCAACTCGAGAATTCGAATCTTCGAAGACGAGGCGGCGACCGAGCGGACGAGGGCGACGTATCGATCATCGAGTTGATCGGATACAGAGACGTCGTGAAAGATGGACACTTGGAACTCAGCGTCGTCTCTTTTGGCGTCAATGAGACGTCTAACTCCGATCAGCGAAGCGTCGTAGTCCACCCGAACGACAAGGCGCTTGAGATTCCGACTCGTAGCCAACTGAGACAAGAAGAGGATTGTGTAGCGGCACAGGAAGCGAAATTTGAAGATGTTGATTTCTTCGAGATGCAGCAGACAAGATGGAAGCTCAAACGATATAGCCAAGTGGTCCCCTGTGGTGATGGGCGTTTCAAAAAGCTTAACGTAAGTGCAGGTCAGTTTTCGAAGTCCAGGGGACGAAAGAAGTTGAAGAAGTCGAGCGTCTGGGGGAATTTGGAGAACGTCGACGTCTAGAGATTCGAGTCTGGGCGACCAGAAGGAGACGATGGAGTTCCACAGGTTCGCATCCGCGTGAGAAAAATTGTGTCGACTCAGTTCCTCTGCATTTAGAATGATTAGCGAGTTCACTTGATCCAGAGAAGGATTCAATTCGAGGCGTCGCAGTTCTTGGATTCCTTCCAATTCCACCGTCACTTTCCCCTTCCAAACGAGACGATTAGGCTGGCTTTGTACAAGTTGACGAGTCCTGTGGAAGAGTACAAAGAAGAAGAAGTACTGACCTCATTCGAAATGACCTCTGCGGGTGAAAGTTACGCGACACTTACGAAGTTGGCTGCGAAACGTCGGACGCCATTTTTCTTCTATAGGTGGACAGCGTTTTCGCGACGCTTTTTTAGGACGACGAAGTCGGCAGAACTTAAGTGAAATCTGAGGAGTAATAAAGAAGAATGGCAGAAGGCAGAGTGAAACAAAAAGAACGGACAATTGTGTCTGAATGAACAAACAACGAGCTGTCCGCCTTTCTCTCAAACCCAACGAATCAGTCGAATGGAGTTGTCGCCAATTCGACGTTTCTTCCTTGTCCTTCACATAATTGTATATGAGATGCTACCCAACTTTCAACTCGAAGAGAGCAGCTCGCATCTACAAAGAATAAAAGGTGAACAAAAGAGGCGCGAAATGTTACAGCTGCCCGCAACATTCAAATTCCTCTCAATTCACAACTACAGCTGCAACTTGCAACAAAGGTACTTGGTTGTTTATTTAAATAAATAAATATTAACTTCTGCGCTTTGTGTCGACCTTTCGGCACAATTCGACTTATTTACCTAAGTTCACGGAAACTACGCATCTCTTTTAACGCATCTTGACGCACATTGCTCAACTGCAACTGCAGGAAGTAATAAACTGTCGGAAACCCTCATGCCGTCTTCCCTTTTCTGTATGTTGTGGACTGATTGCCTTCTTGAACATTAGAAATCCGTAGAGACTCTTGATTCTAAGTTTTTTTGTGATTCGTAGGACACGACGACGAGGACAATGGGAAAATACGCGCGGAAGACGGAGGATGCTTGGACGAAGGAGAATATGCAGGAAGCCCTCGCCGAAATAAAAGAGTGTCGGCTGTCGGTTCCGGAAGCTGCCGTGAAGTACAAGATTACAAAGGTAACGCTTTACCGGCGACTCAAGAAGTTCGTTGATTCTGGAGGGCAGAAAGGTGCTGGGAAGCGTGGACAAGGAGCAGGGAATCCAGTATTAACGGAAGTGGAAGAACAGCGTCTGGAAAAGACCATCGTCCAGCTGAGGAATGAGGGATACGCTGTGAATAGATTGAAAATCAGGAGCCTCTGCTTTCAGTTCTGCGCCTCCAACAACATTCCCAACCAGTTTCATAAAGAGAAGAGGATGGCCAGTGATGATTGGTATTATGGATTCCTCAAGAGACATCCGCGCCTCAAAGTGGGGATACACGACAAGTCTGGTACTTCATTATTTATTAACACTCTCCACAGTACAAATTAGTAAAGAGTTTTAAGCTTGTGCTTGTGTTTATCGTACAGGAGAAGATCCGATGGAAACTCCCGAAGGCCGGAAGAAGAAGAAGAGTTCCGGTTCAAAGAAGTCTGGAGGAAGTAGCAGCAGCTGCAGTGCGATTGGAGATTCTGGAGGTAGTCGTTCTCACGTTGAGATTACGGCTGAGTTGCCTGTGGCAGTGGCAGGAACTTCCGATTCTGGTTCATCTAGTGCTGCAAGTAGTGCTGCTGGTGGATCTGTGGGAACTCAGGTAGAATCGTCACTCAAAGCTCCTAATTTGGAAATGGTTGATTCGGATAAGTGTACTCAAAACCTTCAATGTCGTGAAATACTCTGGAAGCGAAAGTCACGTGGGAGGTCTGGTAAAGATGCCAAAGGGAATAAGAAGAGTAGGAATTCTGAAGATGATGGAGTTGGAAAGGTATGAGTTGAACTAATTAAGCACCTGTGGTTGTTATCAATAGGAATTCATTTAATTACTTGTCAGTTTGTCTCATCTTCGCGTATATTTTTGATTGCAGACAATAAACGGTGGTGTTAATGGGATCATTGACGAAGGAGTTGATGATGATGAATCAGAAGACACAGATGGATTTATTGACCAGTTCGAGAATTCCGTAGGAAATCCAGTATTAACGAAATTAGAGGAATACGCTATTGAAGATTTCGTAGTTAAATTATTGAAGATGGGACATCGTGTGGCGTCCTGGAATATCAAGCGACTTTGCTTTGAACTCTGTGACTCTAACAATAGCATTCCCACCGAGTTTAACTTAGAAATGAGGATGGCCAGTGATGAGTGGTATTGTGGATTCCTCAAGAGACATCCGCGAGTCAAAATGAAGGAGCCTGGTAACCCATTTTTAATGTGTCCTGTGGTTTTGAGGCCTCGGCTTTCGTTGTGTGAGCTAATTCTAAGGTTGTGTTAATGGTGGTACAGGTGGAGGCCAGAAGGAGAAGACTGCTGGTTGTTCAAGGAAGTCAAAGTCTGGAGAATATGGAGCAGGTGACAGTTGTCCTGAGCAGAGCGCAGAGTTCAGTGCGGAGGGATCACCTGCAGCTTTAGCTGAATCTGTTTGTACTGGAGAGGAAGTTCCACCTCAACTGGAGAAGGCTGTTTTAGATTTGGAGAAGTGTGACGGTCTTGGGAAACGAAAATCTTCTCGAAGGCTTAAGACAAGTGGCAAAAGGATTTAAATGACAAGGAACAGCGGAGAGGGTGGAAATGCTGGGGAAGAATCGAATTGCGTTTGATGAAATGAAGACTGACGGAAGACGAAAAACAGACGAAGATCTACGACATCAATTAACTTGCAGGATTGTCCGATTTGTAAGATTTTAGTGACCAAATTGACTTGACATAATTAATTGCTAATTTAAGTAATTATGATATGTTATGTGCGAAGTGAATGAATTAGTGTCTTCGTAATAACTGTCATTGGTTTTGTCACCACAACTTATTCGTGTCTACAATAAAATCTAGGACGAATAATATTGCGTAAGAATCCAACTCATGATTTGAGCAATACCACAAAACTGCGTCAATGCTTAAGCTCAAACTTCAATTTCAAATAAAACTCTGACGATGCAGCATACTTATTACTTTCCATCCTTAGTTAGTTTTTGCCATAATTCGCTCGTAAAATCCACAACAATTCTTTTGATTCGACGCGAATCAAATTCTAAAACTACATTATTTCTATTTGTACGGAGAAAGTTTGAAGTCTCACTATTAAATTCAGTTCTTGGGGCGCAGTCCTATCTATCCTTTCCAGGCAACAGGTGTAGGTTACTGAGAAATGAATATTGACGTTGATGGCTCATCCACCAGCAGAGAATGTTTACATCATATTTAATTTATTGTACTTTAATGATTGAACAATGTACGTAATAAACAATTAACGACTAAGCCTAATCGATAAGCCTTTCCTTCATATCTCACCTCATGAAACTTTCCGGTCCTTCCATTGCTATTACTATTCCTAACAGTATAATTACACAACAAAAGCCAACACAGAACTTACAATTCCAAAATGAAATTGAAGTGTGACTTGAGTGTAGCAGTACCATTTCTACAACGTTACGTTCAAGTCTTGTAAAAACTCAACGAGAAACCAAGTCCTGAAATGGAATGGTCAGAAGCAAAGATGATAAAATGCATATCTGCATAGTTGTAAGACACATCCACCTTATCATGGCATACACTTAAAGACTTAAATAACCACACCCCAATTGGGAGTTTGATTTAAACAAGTTTCAAACACTTTAATCAAACGATTAAGTACTGACTGGCATAAAGCAATTACAGCTTGCGACATAAACATCTATACAAATTCACACCTATATTTCTAAACGCTCGCCTGAACTCTCCATTATGTTTCATATAAACAAAAGGGTTCACAGCAGAATTAGTCCAACCTAAAAGCATACAAGATAAGCTCACAAATGGAGAAAGAACTACTCCAAATATCGCTGTAAGAGAAACTACGAAATAAGGTAACCAGCAAATGAAAAAGCATCCAATTAGAATTGATAGCGTCTTCGCAGCTCGATTCTCTTTTTGAATGCATGCAGCTTTTTTACGACTCTCCACAGTTGTCATTATATCTTCATAGGCCGTCATTTGTACACTTTCACTTCCAGATTTTGTGGAATTCGACACGCTGTCTTCTTCACTTCCGCCTTCGATTGTTTTCACTTTCGTCGTCCCTTCTAACTTCGAATTTTCATCCAGGTTGATTCTCAAACGAATTTTGAGCTCCGAATAAATCCGTGCGTAATAAAAAACCATCAAAACTGCAGGAATGAGAAATACGAGAAACCCAAGGTACACAATAAGCACCGGGGTACGCTTATGTGTGCAGTAGTGAGAATACTTATTTTTTTGAGTATTCATAAAGTTCACAGATTCAGTGGTGCCCAGAAAATACGGAGATGCCGTGCAAAGTCCCACAAACCAAGTGAAGGTCACCGCAACTAGGGATCGATTGATTGACTGATGTTGTAAATATGTGACTCCATAAGTGATTATGTTGCATCGATCCAAGGCAATAAGAACGAGAAGATTGGAGCTCACGAAGCTCACTGTCGTTGTTACAGTTGTAAAGAACATTGTGTTCTTTCCATTGTTGGGGTTGGGGATATGGAGATGAGGAAAGAAGGTTGTCCTCCGGGTTG
>JAQGAD010003376.1:0-10476 GCA_034696625.1 Isotomurus palustris
AAACCGGCTTAATTACCGGTAAAATCATTAAGGAAATGTACCATTTTCGACACAAAGATGTGCTGGATAATGGAAGATAGATAAATCGTATGTAAATACTGAAAAGAACGTGTTTGAAACCTCTTAGCCGCAGTGCATGAGTAAACCATAAACACTCTAATCCCCGAAGAAAGTCATCTTTTACGCACCTCTGCAATTTCCCTGCTGATGCTCTCCATTTCGAACGAAGCACAGGGTTGTACTGTACCAAACCACAATGCAAGTAAAACCGCATTTCTATTGAATCAGTCCATTACCTCATCAATTCACTCTTATCGTAGCTGAAGAGCTTTAAAACGGATATAGCTTGAGATATTAGCAACGGACTCATTTGAAGAGTTTGTGTGTGTGTGGAAGATCTACTTTAGCCGACTCGTCGTTCGTGGCAGTTTGCCTGGCCCATCAACCGTACCATATCTATCTAGAATCCTATCATATATAACAATTCACGTTTTTTTCTCCCACTCGTCTTCTCCTTGAACAATAAATTCTTCTAAAACCCTAGTCACACACAGCGAACGAACTCCTCGAAATCCCCATTCCCATTGAGCACGTATGCAAATCAATGTAAATTAGCACAATGCTGCATTACTTCATTGTAAAAAAGCAGTACAATGGGTGGATTCGATCTCGTCCACCCTCTCGCACACAGCCTCTTTCATATTTTACGAATACTAGCTTGCAAAATTGCCCTGAGGGGAATCAGAGATGTGTGAAGGAGCACCAACTTTCATTTCATTTTTAAAGCTTCAGTCTTGCCTTGGCATTGCCACTGAAAATAAGAAGAAACACCTTATCTGAATTCCCATTGAGGTTTGACACGATGATCACCATCGTCGCATCTTAGCTTAGCCCTCTGCTAATCTTGACTTACTAGCAGACAACTATCCCAAGAATGAATTTAAAGCTGCGAGTCAGACGCATGCCTAAAGGATTTGGAACCAGCTGTATCATCAGAGTTACTTATAACCGGTTGCGTGTTTTTTGTCTCCTCTCTTTGTAACTGTTGTATATTAACATGTATATACTCCCTGGAAGAGTTAAATGAGACCATATAACATATTTCTACGCTATCACCGACGCACCAAATTCCCTGAAAAATCCTAGCGGATGCGGATGCATGATATTATTAAGACATTTCGGAGTAAATCCAGTTACGCTGCTTGAAATCATTGACCATGTAATATCGTTGACTCACTATTTTCGTGATTACATTTCTTCATATTTTACCTTTGCAGCGTGTGCGAAAAGAGTTCTAGCTGCAAGATCTGCAAACAACGCCTACGTAAACTTCCATATACTAAATATGTGTCAGTCCCATTCAACATTGTAAGGCAAACCTACCGAGAAATTTTAACTGCTTTCTTTCAAGTGTCGCTAAAAATGAATGTTGGTTGGTGTCTGTCAGAAGAAAACATGAAGACAGACAGAATATTACTGTCTTTGATTCAGCCCTTGTTACGTAGTTATTAAGTAATCCTCAAAAATGAGTATGCGGAGACGGTGGCAATAATTTGAAAATTGTAGAAGAAGAATGGAAGTTGGAAAGCATCGGCTGACGGAAGAGAGTGGAGGCTGACTTTCCAGGTTGGCTGCTGTTGGATGTGAAGAGAAATACAAGTTGAAAATGGAAAAGGGAAGGAAGCCAGTTCATCTCGTTTCTCTGTGAAGACTAACTGGAGCTTCAGCTGTTTTCATGTGCAGTATGGAAAGTCACCCAGTCACACGGTGCACTCATTCAGCGAGTCGTATATTCGTCCGTTGTTATACAGAGGAACGAACGGTTAGAGCTTAGAAAACTAGAAATAATGGTGGCGTTAGAGGAGTCCGAAGATTTAGACGGAGGAGGGAGGTCGGAGATAGGGAAAAGCCCGTTTTACATCCCCTCCCGGGTATTTCGCTTCTTCTACGGATTCCCACTCAACCTTGCCGGAATATATTTGTAGTTTTCCAGTCGGGGTGGAAGGAATGCTGAATGCATGCAACATCCATAAACTTTCTACACACCAAAGAACTCTCTCCCTGCAATACGAGTCTTTTATGTATTTCTCTGTTTACTGGCACCACACACAATCCTTCTAAACCCAACCTACGTCGCAACTCATTCTGAGTATTCCATGCTGCACTCACAATAACAAGAATATGAAGCAAATCCATCTCACGAAATATTTCTCACTGAATTCTAAAACTCTGGGACCTTTGTGATATCATCAGAGTTATCACATGAATTCGCATGCCGTACGTAACGTAGCCTTGAGTAGATCTATATCATTTGATAAATAATTTCTGTCATCTGTAGTTATGTCATGAAGAGAAAGTCTTAAATGTGCCTAGCTGGATATGAGGTCACGACTTCAATGAGTACAGCCTGTACAGCAACAATATAATCATTGTGTATCATTTTGCCCTCACCTTTTCCCAGATGCACTTCCTCCGTTGCGCGTTACATAATCGATAGTCAATTATTATATCCGCAATGGATACGATATGATCATATGATAGATTCTTATCAGTATAGGAGCAAGTTTAATGTAATTAACATAATATAAAAGGCTACCTGACTACCCAGAAGTCCGTTTAAATTTTGCTCCTGCAGTATGACTATTGTTCACGTTTCATATTAAATGGAAGCTTTAAAAAAAGCAAGTGATTTTGAAGAATTTAAATTGCATCATATCACAAATCACAGTAACATGTATGACTGTTATGAGGATGGTCAAATGCATTCAAAAGATAAGATAAAACAATGCACTGTAGTAATACATAGATATTACAAATACAAACGAACAATTTTTGCTGTTCTAAAAATTATTTCTGTACCAATTTCAAAACGTGTTTTATCCGCAAAATGAGTGACTGGGAATTGGGAATGCATACAATTCTCAAAGCGACTGCGAAGCAAAAAAACTCACGTAGAAAGCTCGACATGCACGCAAGTTGGATCAAAAGTAGATCTCTACGCATTCTCATGTTGACTCGACCTCTTAGATCTTCTTGTACATGTCTATATCTCTACAGAGCAACTCTACCTCCGTCACCATCACCAACACATTTTTCCTTGCACTTCCTCTCCTCCAACCTTGTCTTATCTTTTGTACACGAGAGTATTTCAATACCACATCGAGTTGTGTAGAGTCTTCTCATATCAACCTCATTCATACACCAGCAACTTGTGTATACGTATATACTATTACACCTATCCTCCTTTTGTTTTGAGTAGATTGTAAAGTTCTGACTGCTCCGAATCCTCACAATTCATTCCACCTTTATTCATGCCGTGTATCATTAAAAGAGTTGCTAATGTCTTGCGAATTGATATATTAAAGTGTACGTTGTGCGCTTTCAGATTGTTCAGATTCGTTGATTTAATTTATAAAGGAAATGTGGAAGTTGGTGAGAGATTGAGAACACGTCGAGACTTCAATGTGGTTGATCGGGGGGACGTGAAACATACTGTAACCCATTTTACTTATAACTGTTATAACATGTCCTTAGCCCGTACCATTTGCTAAAAGTACCCGCAATTGCACAATAACAACTTTACTGTCTCTATTTGTTATTGCCGGGTTGGACTTTCACACATGGGCACGGCATTTTATAATTCAAGTATATTCATCCCGCATCGTTGACTGTGGAGATCGGAATGATTAGAAAGGCCAGTGTAAATAAGAAATAAGAACAAGCAAGGTAAATACAAATGTAATTTTAATCGGAGTTACGAGACACAAATTACATTCCATTCCAACTCCACAGAAGTGAATCCACAGGAGAGTAATAGTCATACTTCCTAGTTCCTCACATAAAATAAATATCCGTAGGGGCAACTACCTTCACGGAGCCCCAAAAATCGATAATTCCTCAGAAATGTCACTTTCCCCTAGAAATCACACGCACACGTATATCGGCTTCTTTTCCCGAAGCACACATTTCTCCACGAAGAGAACAATACGTTATATTTATTATATTACTGTTCACTAGAGAGTCTGAGTCTCTCTCCCTCCAAATTGCTAATCTCCTAAAGCTCCCAGGAAGGACTTCACCTGCACCAAACCAACTCAATTGATGAATGAACTGTTTCCAAATTAAAAGGAATTTTCGAAATACCTTCAAGAAAAGATTGAAACCCATTTCACACAAATATAAAATTAAGTGATATGATTAGATTGTGCCAATGCATGTGAGATTGTTTTAACAGATTAACAGACAGGTTTATTGATCTAACAGTATAAATGTACATGTAGTGTGTGCATTTTTTCACTGAAATTTTTGCCAACCTTCTTCCATTATGTGTTGTGTTACAATCTCTTATGAGATTCACGCACCTGCATCGCATCAAACAAAACCTGAGCTTTTAACTTGACCTGAATACTTTATATAGTTAGGCTTTCTGCGCTGGAGGAATGCTTCTCTTCACACAGCTAATCTCATTAGGTGTGCTTTCTATGCATCAATCTTTATGATAATAAAATTACATGGTTATTTATTTTCTCTTGATTGTTAAAATATTTCATTTGGATTTGCCCTTATTTTACTCAGGGGCACTCAGGACTCCGCAGCTCCTGTCATAAAAGAAACCGTGTTAAGTAGTACTACATCCGTCGGAATAGACTCCGGTGATTTCGCCCGGTGGGGTTAAATGAGATTAGGTTATATTTCACGCAACTAAAGTGAATGCGTTATCTATATGCAGCAGCTTAAATAGCACTTCCATTATGAATGATAATGATAGTTTAGTCGTCTTAAATACTGTTGTGAAGGAGAGCTCCATCGAATTAATAAACAAGCGGAAACTCAAGGACACCAGCAGCAGTTGAAGGCTCGACTCTTCCATGTGTACATGATGAGACTTTAACTGATGAGTCAAAATCTTCAACAATACACTCCATTCCATCAAATAACTTAAGCACCGTTCCATGGAACTTATTACTTTAAAACTTTAAATAGATATCTTGTTTACAATTTATTTACAACCGGCACAGTGGAAAATACGTGGTTCTTTCAGCTCTTCTTTTACTGCTTTGAAGTGCTTTGATGGACGGGTCATGGTTATCTGTATCACGTTATTTCCCTGCATCACCAGTGGGAACGAGAAGGCACAAGCAGACGAGAGTAATGATAACCAAAGGGAACATGAAATTCTAAGAATACAAAGTTCCACTAAGCCAACCTCTTTCCAAATTGTCCTCAGTTCTCCGGTCCTTCTTCCATCCTTTATGCTCACTTCAACTCTTAAACGTATATCACTCAATGTATATAATATTCTATATAAGCACACTATGTTTCAATAGCTCACTAGAATATCCAATAATCTTATTCCCCTTGATATATTATTGAGTTTTTCTTGACTTCCTTTCCAATTGCATTCAGCTCAGATATTTCATTGCGAGTAAAAAGCAAACACCATGCAGGGTCTGCAACTTATAAGATGAATAAAGTTCCTTTTATCTTTCAACTTTACACAATACTGCTGTTAGAAGAGCACACAGAGAGTTATAGGAAAGCTCGCTCAGTTTCTGTCATGTGAACTGTTTGTAACCCGAGCAAGAAAGTTGGAACACTGTTCATGTAGACATTGTAAACCCATCACCCTTCTCTTAGGGATATTGTGAAATTAAAATTAGGACGTACACATAATAATATTGGAAAACGGAAACATAAATAAAATACAATATTAGTATTTTTTCCAAGCTATCAATTCAGAGTTTAAGACTCCGCGGAATAGATGTGGTTTTATATTCTGCATGCAGTTTTATCGTCATTCTACTGTTTCGTCAATTTGTAAATTTTACCCCGTCATTTTGGAAAAGATATACTAAAATTTGAAAACTGATTCATGGATTGATTTAATGTTTTCCCAGCAGTCGATGGATTAGCTACAATGCACGATGCAAAGTAATTAAAATATTGGGTAATATATTAACAATAAGTAAAAATTCATGGACAGATTTGCGCATGCATAATTCATAGTACATTTGTGTGTTCAACTTCGTACAACCAACGTGAATTTGTTGTTTGTATCATGTAACGCCGTACATGGAGCAATTTTCCTTTCCGTCTTAAATTGGACTTAACACAGCCATCAATCATGACGAGTAGTTCTAAAGGTTGTCTTCTTACAGAACACCAAATGTTACTGAAATGAGACTTTGTTATGGTAGGAAAGGATGCTGCAGGGGAGTTTGAAAGAGGATTTAAGAATGTCGCCACTTCTACTTCTACACGTTTCCAATGCGTATACCTGCCATAACTAAAGAAGGGACTTGAGCGTATTCACTAAAAGGCAAAAGGGTTTAATATTTTGTTTCTATTTAGCCTGCTAACTTGTAAGTGTACGCAACTTCGAAGGCCGTAAGCCGTAATGTGTGTATTTTGATAGCAGGCAGTTGACAATTCACAAATCAACCACTACAATTTTTACTACACTTTGCTTTGCTAGCGTTTAATACCCTGAGGTAACTTGCTATTTCCAACAAAAGAAATTTCTTTCATTTATTTACCAACTAAAATTTTTACTTTTAAAATGGTAGACAATACATGAACTTTGTAATAACAGGAAAGGAAATGCTGATGCTGAGCACTGCTGTGCTGAGTTTCACAAATACCGATTCATCATTACTCACGCTTTCTTAGGCACTATAGTCTTATTGACGCCGTAATTATTAATCAACTTTGCAGTATTAATGGCTGAGTGTATGAGCTCAAATAAAATTTTAAAATGTGTTTTTTGTCGTTACACATAAAATTTACATGCATGTGTATAAGATGCAAGGAAGATAGTACAAGAAGACATGAACCTAAAAGAGCATTATTATTATTATTCTAATAATAACAATCTAGTCAAATTCACTTGAATTTGCATTTCATTCAGGATTCACTGACCGACACAGACTCAGTAGAAAACTCGATTCATCTCTTGAGGAGAATGATAAGCCTTTACAGGAGAAAAAAAGATTAGCATCAGATTTATTTAATACCACTGAAGAGCAAAAGAAGTTTTTACATCTAAAGTAAATCAGCCCCCATGCGACACATAGCCGTGACTTACATTCTCATCATTGTGAGTCCAACCAACAACTTTCCAACAGCCTTCATCATCATTCCAAATACCAATGCTGCTACCAATACACAGAGACGGTTAACAGGTACGTGGCACTCTGCCTGTTTGTATCTCTTGCGTATAATAAGACCGTGATGTAATAATCAATGAATGATTAGAAGTAGAAACCCCAACTACATAAAATGGTTGCTTCATTTCCACAAGCATCTCGTATGTATGTAGATCTCTACGCGAATTCGTATCTATAATATTATGAGCAAGATGCCCCGACATCCCTGACTGCTGTTGTATGTTTATTATGCACACATAAAAAAGACTGGTTCAGAGTTCATGACACACAGTCACATTTCCTAATCAGCATTTGAGATATCTTGAAGTAATTATAAAGTCCCGATTCCACTCATGAGAACAGAAGCGGATGAAAGAAGTGGAGGGTGACTTACCCAAAATCAATATGTCGCTGGGTACAACAACTTCCCTAGAGTAATTCTTATAGTCTCCTGGTCTTGTTTCCACACCAGTGATAGTAGAACTTTTATGTAGAAGAACTGACACGAAGATGTTTCCACTAGCACTGCTACAATAATTAGACGAACCCACAAAAACAAGTGCAAACCTGCTGGATGATAAAACTTCTAAAACTTCATTGAAAAACTGAACAAAAACAAAACGATATAACTCAAAAGAAGTGTTGAACACACTGGTGGTCTTCATTCGTAATTGAGGTCGTCGTCGTTTTTCCCGTTTGAATTTAGGCTAGAAATCTCCTTCCTACATGTACTATTGTCCTGATAGGCACAATAATAGGAAGGAAATTAAGGATGCATCATCATTAGCAGCAGCATTACAATTCCAATCCTATGTCTATTATCTCCTCGGTCTTTTGGAGAATTCACTGTTTCTGATATTAATCGTTCTTGTGTCATTTTGATTTATTATCTTTGTGCTTATTTCATTCCAAAAACTACACAGTCGCTGGACTCGCTGCCAGCGCGCAAGAATAATGATGAACTATATAATGCTATAAATATTATGTTAAAGTCATCGTCATATAGTCCACATAGTCCTCATCAACTGTCTCGTCTTACACGGACAGAGTTATTTACCAGAGAATTGAATTTCATTCCCTATTATTTTTTAAATTACTTTGATTCGTCTCAGCTATCAGGTTTTGAAATATAATTCCTTTTATACTGTTGAGACCAGCTTTTTCACAAGCTTAGCATTATAATACACACTTAAATTTTGTTTGCAAGTAAATGGACATTGATTTGTAACAAAACACAGAGTTATATGATGTATGAGTGAGTGTATTTATTTAATAAATATTCCACTTTATGCGTTACGGGCACGGCTCAGTAATTATTATGACGAAACCAATGCACAATAATTATTTGTGCATTTTACACTTTGCTTCATACGAAGTTAACAACTTCTTAAATCAGTAATTGGAAATTTCCATTTTAGTTCCCCATGGGAGGTTCACTTTAATATTCTTGCGTGAATCGAAAAATTATTTTGTGTATATCTTTTACCACACAAATCGTAATAAATTCAATCCTAGTAAATCTGAAACAGTTTTATTAATTTATTTCAGAACTTATTTATTCACGTCTATTAATTTGTCATTCACAGTTTTCATCTCACACAGCCTTTGAAGGAATCATGAATAATTTGATTATTCTTGGAACTCTTTCCCCCTAATTAATAATATTCTTTTCTTCGTCCAGAAAACAGTCGCCAGCTGCAATGAGACTGAGAACTGTGAGTCACACTTGGGATTGTGATTCTTCAAGATTTCGTTTTTTGTGAAGAAATATTACGTCTTCTTATAATGTCAACTAACATTATTACAAGTTTTCCACGAGTTTAGTAACTTACAGAATATTTATATATTTAACAACTGTAATAAACAGCGTTGAAATTACAACAATTTTTGAACTTTCACCGAGTAAACTTTCTCCAGGCTTGCGAGAAGATGAAATGCTTAAGTGGAGAGTTAACTATTGATGTTGGGAAGTAATAATGAGTGATTATCGGGAGGGTGTATATTGTACAAAGTATAAGAATATTGTGTAGTGTGGGATAATGGAACCAGGATGGAGGCAAGTGGCCAACTGAAGAAGGGGAGTCCGTTCTCATGTCTAAAACCCTACGAGAAGTAAAAAGCATTTGGGAGATCGAGGGAGCAGCTCCTTTTGCCTGTTACTTACAATACCGTAATACGAATTGAGTTTACTTATTTCCAAACGCATAGCGTATTACCATCGCCACCACCACCACTACTACTTTCATCCTTTTCAAGAGATGGTTTGCTTGTTGTGCGAGATGCATCGCTTCAACCACCACTACCATTATGACTCCTTTTTGAAACAGCCCGTCGGCCCTAACCATCCATTCTGCACTCAAAAGACTCCATATATACCCGTGTCCTCGTCATCAACTCTGCCAACAACCAAAAGCAAGTCTTCGACTCAAACTTTGACTCAGCAAACGCAGAAACTTTGCTTCTTCTTACTTGAGTCAGTAGAAATTTCATCCAATTTTCATCTTCTGTCCATCCTTTCTATCCTTCTACATCCCTATTTCTAACTATGATGAAAAAACTACCCTTTCTTGTGATGTTGAATGTACATGAAGAATGAATAAGACACTGACTCGCGAGATGTAAGTTGCACTTGTGAGGTACATAGAGACAGAACAGAGGTAGTAAGTAGTCTATGTAGATAGCACGTAAAGTAGTCTTGGTTAGCAGTTGCACTACCAATAGTTAAGTACTTGCTTAGACGAGCACTAGAAAGATGTGCATAATAAGTAGTTTAGGAATCTCACACAGCTCCTATGTGTTTTGAGGATTTGTCCAAAATTGATAAAATAATGATGGATATCACCACCAAAGACTCAGAGCAACATAAAAATTGGATGGGAAAGGACTTTGTTATTCACACACACAAGGATGTAATAAGTAACTAACTGATAAATAATCAACAGCAGCACCAAAAAGTATTAAGCTATATTAACTAACATTCTGTATTGGGAAGTACGAGTTAACTTGGTCAATAATCAGCGTCGGAATTTTTACAAGAACAAGAAAGATGTACACCCCAAACCCCAATCAATAATCAATATTATATGACTTCCATTCATTTACTTAATCTACTACTTCCGTACCCATGCATTATTAATAATTTCTAAACACACGCATATTTTCGTTATGTACATAAATACCTAATACTTTAACAACTGTAAACACTTCGTCTTAGAATAAAATAATAGGAAAGAAGTTTTAATTCAATTGGGCCCATGACACGAATGGACACTTTAGCTTAAGCCGTAATAAGTTCAGTTCGGGCTACGTACATGGCACTGGCATATGAGTG
>JAQGAD010003377.1:0-10475 GCA_034696625.1 Isotomurus palustris
GATGAGCTGAGTGAGTGGAGAAGTTCGAAGGAGAGATTGTCTAATGGGAATCGTAATGAAGATAATTATCTCATTACGCAACCACTAATACTAATCGCTCATCCTGATGAACACAGACTTCAGTTATGTTGGGAAATGTGATCGGAATGGGAAATTCTCTGGAGGAATTCCACATCATTTATTCAACTTCTGTGAGGCTTACTTCAGAAATAGGAAATGGAGAAAGGAGAAAATTCCTCATGGCTATTTTGGACTCATAACTTAAATAGCAAAGAAATTCGAATTTCTCGGAAGGGACTAAACCAACTAGAATATTCGTAGGCTGTCAAGTTGTCAAATATAATTTGAAGGAGAAGCTTCTACTCTCTTTTGCTCCAGTTTAAAGATTTAATGTTTTAACACAGTTTGTTGTGTGACAGTTATTGTGTCTCTAGAAGCAAATTAGAATTAGCAGCGCTGTAGACTAAACACTAAAGCAAAGTGACAAGTGAGAGGAAAGTGGGAAGCACCTTTTTTTGTATGCAAAATGTGAAGTCAACGAGATTAAGTTTCCCATCCATCTTTCAAATTCTTCCAACTGAAAGCCACGAAGGCTCCACGTTCCACAGATTTATTCGGACATTTGCCATTTTGGACTTTACCCCATTTGTCAGCTTGTGTGTTCCGTTTGGAATTGTAAATGTGGATCAAATGACCACAAGGAGAACTCTCGGGCGAATAAATCTCTTCTTAACGATTGACGGACTAATGTGAGGCGACAGTTCCACAAAACGCGTCTCACTTTCCCAAATGACGTTCCTTCAACCGAAACTCACCGCACTCTTCTTCTTCTCAAGGAGCTTTGCCAAAGTGGAAGTGAACTAGGCGAGATTTCGTTAAAGAGGTCACGTTGAGTGCTTCTCTGTCTTTTGATATTCACTTAACCTTTTGCGTACCGCACTTCAAATAATCTTGTGCTTAAGTAACTCCTCGTGTGTCCATGTAATGGCATACCAGAAATGACTTCTTTGATTAAATGAATCGCTCTCTTTTCTCTCTGTGGCTCTGTACTAGTCTGTACTCAATTTCTACAGGTGTGTATGCGTGTGTGTTTGATTAAGTCTGTGTTGAGCAAAACGCCCCCTGTGAGAATCACTTCATGAACCTCTAACTCAATTAACTCAATCATTCGCCTCCCTACTCAATTAATTAATTCGCCTATTTTGGCATTTGCAATTTGCCGGTTGATATTCACTTCCGTGCGGAATGATTGCCTAGTTGTGTTTTTCCACAGAGAAATAATAAAGATGAAAGAAGCCTGAAGGCAGAGTTTGTCTTCATTAAGTTTCCTTCTCCTGCGGAGAGAGTGAAAGCAGCAGAGAAAACTTTCATTTGTAGCACAGGAATTCGTGTAATTCAACGGAGAGAGTACGACAATCCAACTAATGTGGAAATTACTCCGTGTTTGTTTGTGCAGACTGGAGACTCCAGAAGTCTATTTGCTGCGTAAAAGTTCAATTAGCGGATAATTAAGTTGCCCATAATCTTCTGCCCTCAAAATCCACTTAAACTCACAAAAGAGGCATAAAAACTGCTTACTAATCTTTACTCTCTTTTACTTTTTTGCAGGATCTCCAGGAGACTTAAAAGCACAGAAGAAGATTTAATTTCTTCAGGACAATGGACACTTAACTTAACGAACTCTCCGCTGTGTTCCAATTTCGGAGTCCTTTGAAATCCTTCACCTACGAGCAGAGAGATTTCCATAATTCATTTCTAATTAGAAGGCGCAGTTCTCTGCCCACCAGGTAAGTTTACTCACACCACTTCTTCATTTACAAACAACAATCTAAATCGTTACTAGTTTTTGCAAATGCGCAATTTAAAATATGAACTGTATTCAAAGCCAAATCAATTTGAATTCGCAACGACTAGTGAACAAGAAATGAATTCATCCACTTGCTTTGTGTTCATCTGCGTTGTCTTAATTTCCATCCAATTCACTCCATGATTATCATTTGTTCCCTCCTTCTCTGTTGGTTTATTGGTAGTTAAGTTATCGTCATTCTTAGTCTTCTTCACACGTCATCAAATCTGTTTTTCATGGAACTAAAGAAGATTAAAGGGAACCTCCCTTCGCCTGTCATTATCACTGGAGTGGATTGATGTGTACGGACGGGAGGAATTAAGTTGTCCCCATTTGGTAGGATACTTTGTGTAAGTTTGTTTGGATCGAGAATGGAGATGAAACAAATAAGAAGCTGTCACTTGTCACCAGAAGAAGATGAAGGAAAGATTAGAGATTTGTGGAAGGAGAGACTTAGAATTGTGTGAAGTAGGGGAGATGTTGTTTTTGATGAGGAGACGGTGGAAAGGAGGAAGGGAAGCGTGAGAAAGCGATTTTCAGTTGATTTCACCAAAAGATGAGAATTCGAGAAGTGAATTGTGTGATACACCTTTCACTCAATTTATTAACAATGTGGAGCGATTCATTCGCCATGATTGGAGTGGAAGCAACAGAGAGTTTCATTTCAAATGGAGGAGAAGTTCATTTGCGCAGAAAGCAGGGGCAATTAATCAGCTTATGTGGCAACTGTGAGGTGGAAGGAATAAGCAGGACTTAAAAGTTACAAAAGGTTGGAATGCATTAAGAAAAGGAAAAAGAAAGTCAGTAGGGAGTTTAACGCTTGGAGAAAGTTGTGACGTTGTAAGGGCAAATTGGGGAGTCTGGGGCAATAGGAACCGAGTGTAAACGAGTCTCCACTTTCTTCGCCATTTGAGAAGTCGTAATTCGTGTTTTGGTAATTGAGCATCACTCCCATAAAGATGAAATATAAAAGGCAGTAACAATGGCGAAGGGCAGTTTGGAGCTGCCTTGTAGAAATACGAAATTACGTAACTCTGAGCAAAAGTAGTTCTTTCCTTTTTAGGGGCCTCTTGAGATTTCCCTTCAGCTTTATTTCCCACAATCGATTGACCCATTATGCGAATTTCCACGAGACTCACAGACAACAGAGTGAAATGCAGTCTGCTGCAGATGAACGAATGAATCCAATTAAACTCTCAATAAAGTCTGAATGGATGGATAACGGAGGAGATCTCCTGAGCAATTTTGCACTCACCTTTATTCGAAACTTATGTTTCTCCTTTCTATGCAAATCACACAATCCAATCACTCCACCTTTCTCTCGCTGGTTTCCTTCCAATGTAATCTGTAATCCTAATCTGGGCGAGAGGATTACCGATGGAATCAATACACTTTTTTAGTTACGAGTTTTTGAGGTTAGACTAGAAGTTGTAAGGAAGTAAGCTAATAGAAATTCGAATTCCTCCACACATGAGAAGACTCAGTTGGTTATTCATGTAAAACGAAAAGCTTGAAAGGATCTTTTGGTAGCCTCGCCATAAAAAACGATAAAGAAGCCAATTTCCTACCAAAAAATATCCGTTGCGCAACCTGAACTCTTTGAGAACCCGATTTTGTCTCAGATCAGTTCACCTCGAAATCGTCAATTTTGTGAAGCCTCTGAAGCGATGATTTTGACTTTCTTCGGGTATTTCGGATCGAATTTCAATCCTGGAGACACAGAGATACCTTTCACATTTGGCTGTTTAGTCTGGGTGGTTTCCTCCAAACTCCAAGGACACTACAAAGTGGAAAAGATGTCTCAAATGTCTAAATGTGCTTATTATTATTATCACAGGAAAATGAGGTAATATTGTTTCCTTAATAAGAGCAACAGTTACCTTTGGGAGTTTCCTTCTAATTGGAAAATGTCAAAATGCAAAATGGGTTCTTATAATGAAGTTAAAAAGATACGCTCTCGCGTAGTCTCATATTTTTTGTTTCACACCAAAAGAGTTACCAGAGGGAATTTAGGACAATGACGTAAACTTAAACGCTATTCTCATGTTGTTTAAGCTCAAACTCAACTGCGAACTGTTTTTATCATTTTCGTTTTTCTCCTCGTAACTCGTCTTAGTTGTGTGTCACACATTCCAAATTCCAAACTACTTCAATAAGTTTTCATTCAATTTTCTCACACGATCAGAATTTTTCATCTTCGTAAACAAAACCGGCCTTCTTCGTTTCATATCTTCTGTGTAAACCTAAAATGCAAATGCAGAAACATGTAAGATCATATTTCTCAAAGGCATTCCAGAAATGCCTGCCCTTTATTTCTCCTCCAGACTTTGTTCCAGTGAATTTCCAATGGGAAGCAAGTGATGACGTTCATTTTTTGACTTCATTTTTGTGACTGGGAACTGCGAGGAGAAACCATCGCTCACTTTGTAAATGCAAGGGACTATTCTTTCGGGGGAGATGAAAGGAAATTAAATTTTTCTTGTGCAATTCGCTATAATTCACGTAATAAAGTTACATTTCTGTACTTTCCTCTTCAGCCTATTCAGGCAATATTTGTTCTCATAAATTCGCTTTAGCTGTCAGCTCTTCGCAATCTTGTGTGTATGTAGAGTGCAAATACAGACATTACTTGCAGAAAGAATAATATGAGATTATGGCGATTATCTTTTCATCTCATGGGCAGCAAAGTCTGCAGGGAAAAGATGATTTACGACGCACAAAAGGCTTCTTACTTTTCTTGCCTACACAAAAACTCATGTGATCTTTGGGAGTTGGAGGACAGAGAAAAGATAAACACGGAGGAAATTACTTTTTCTCTTGTATCCAAAATTGTGCAAAGAATTTTCTATTCGATTATTTCATCTGCAAAAAGAAAAACGACGAAAAAAAAGAAAGCCAAAAAAACCTTCTCTCTGCAGTTTCACATAATCGCGTTAGGCAGATTTGGAATGGAGCAGAGCTCAGTAAAATTCTCATCTGTTTGAATTGAGAATGAGGTGTTTACAATTAATGTAAATGAGAAAAGGGCTGATGAATGTGCGTCTTTAATTGGAAGTTGGAGTTTTTTGGAGGGGTGAAAGTCTGAAAGACACGCAGAGGATGAGTGTTTAAAGTTTCCAACTGTGACCACAAGCAAAGGAAACTTTGGAACTTACTTGGAACTTATTTGGAATGTTGGATATCTCATGAATACGTGTGACGAATTTAATCAGGAGAAAAATTACTCTCCTTCCTTAAGGAATTCCTCCGCGTGTCGTGTCACCAAAAAGAAGATTCCGAACTAAACTTTCTCCTTGTTCCCCATTGGCTGATTACTTTATGTTAATTCTTTCCGACTAAATCGTATCAATAATTCCACCTGCGTCTTCTCTCCAATAAATCTGGGCTTCCTCAATTGGCTCATTAATCATTCATACGACCACAGAGAGAAGACACTGAGACTCTGCTCGTGTTCTTTCACTTCCACGAAGCGTTTATAATTCAGGATCCGATCTCTCTCCCTGTTTGCTAAAAATACAAGCTTGTGCTTGATTACAAGGAATTTGAATATGCAGAGAAGAATAAAAGTTTGCGTAAGATCTCTAGATATTTGTGAAGCTTGTGAAACTCGCAATTTGTTTGGAAGAAAGTTGACACAGGCAAAGTCAAATTGAGTTTTGAGTGGAGACTCAACTTAAACTTCGTGTGATGTTCGACTTTCAATCAGACGGAAGAGTTTTTTACTTTCTCTCTGATGACGAAATCAGTCGAAGGAAAAACACACACCACTGTCTTCCTTTATTAAACTGTTAATACATCAAAAGTTTGTGTGTGTGTGTCACTGTGATTGTTTAATGTAACGGGAAATGTGACAAAGTTCCGCAATTATTTTTCCGAAACTCAGTATGCAAACTTGCTTTATATTAAACGAATAATTGTTGGGAAATTTTGTGCACAGATTTGCATATCCGTCGTCTGCTGTTGTGTGCCGGATATTTGTTCCATATTTTGCATCATTAAGCTCAAAAGTAATTCAGCTTTATTCGACTAAAACCATGTTGACTTTCTGCGATATGAATTTTGATTCGGTGTGTGGAGTCTCCGAGGATTCTGTGAAGGCAGAAGGAAAGTAGAAATCTAAAGGTGTTTGCCTCGGAGTCTTTTATCATCTCAACGGGGGTTCACTCTAATGGGAATCGTTACTTCGTATGTGATTGTGTGAACGTCAAGGTGAATCGGAACTGACAACTAAAACGGAGTGTTTGCTTAAAAAACTGTTAATGACGGTTTCTAGAGGTTTCGATTGAAAACATTGAATACACAACAGGCTATAAGGAATTTATGGAACGGAAATGTGGATAAGAATCTGAAACATATTTTTGTAATTTTTGATGTTCCGGATGAATAGAGAAAAGCTCCTGGAGTGATTTGAGTGTTTCTGGTTGTTTGCGTGATCTGGTCCACGAAGAACCATCACACAACTTCCATTAGGGGAGTCGTAAACGAATTCCCACTTAGCCAGCAACACACACACACCACATGTGAGAGAAAGCAAAGAGAAATAAGAAAGTAGATTGAAGTCTACTGATTTTTTCGTACTTTTTTATGCGAGGATGCCAACAATTCCTTTGAGACTTGGCCAACAAACCGAATTTGCAAAGGGAGATAATTCTTGAATCGTCGGAGATTGGAATCAGAAGAAGGAGAGGAGAGGCAATAAAGGAATATTAATTAATTCCAAGTTATTTTAAATACAAAGGAACTCTGGGCGTCTGTTGTGTTTTGGTTTTGGTTCCCTTCACTTCCACCTGAGTTCCATTGAAACTCATTTAGTTGTGAATCTCAACTCCAAACTGCTATAAATTGGAAGACAATATTTTTTAAGAAATCTTGCAATCATCTCATTCCTTGTGATGAGCACATAACTGGGATGATGATGATGAGAGTGAAAGAAAGCAGAAGGGAAAATGAGACTTTCTCCTTCTTCTGTACGTGAAACGTGAAATGAATTTCTCTCCAGAAAGCAGAAGGCAACCAAGAGTTCTGGAGGATTTTTCTTTCTCCCGCAGAAAAGACTTGTGCAGTATGGAAACAGGAAATGGAATTAATGCATTCGCGGTGACAATTAAAATTTTAAAATTAAAAATTACAATCCACCGTGCAGCGTAACCATTACAGGTTGGGTTGAAATGTTGAATGTCGTAACATTTGGATTTTCACTTCAGAAGAAGGAGGATTGAGATTTGGTAGAGATGTCAAATTTGTCAAAACATTTTTTGCATTGCATTTGCCTTTTTCTCAAGCTTTCATGCTTTTCACGTGTGTGGGTTGTGAGTTTTTTGAGTATTATATTTTCTAGAGAAAAGGAAATAAGTTCTCCTCAGGAAACTGCAAACGTTTGAGTTATTATGAGAAGATTGTCTGCGTAAGAAGGGCCGACAAACAAAAACAAACAATCATGTTGTTTTGCTATTAATTCTTTGATATTATGCTGAGAGAGAGAGTTGTTTGTCTTTAATATTAAGTTATCCAGAGGGATCGAAAACAAATGGCCCAGGAGAGTTTTATTATGAAAAATGTTGGAAAGTTATGAACACACAACCTCGAGCTGAGTTAAGCTGCATGTTCTATGAGACTCTAACTGCAAACCAAATCTATCAATGTATCAAAGGAGAAATGAAACACCAGATTCTTCTCTCCTTTGCAATTTCTCCACTCATTCACACAGACTGTCAATAGTTTTTTGTCTCTCTCTTCTTTTCTGCAACATGCCAACAACCAACTACCAAATTAAATGGAAATGGCAGAATGAGAATGTTAAACAGTCTGCAGTCGATCTCATCTTCCCAAACTATCCAATTCATTCCTTCGAATCCGCTTTACACAATACACACGTTTTTGCACTTTTCGATTAATCATACACAAGTTGCTTACTCTCTTTGCATCATCTCCTTTCAAATTGAAACAAAATAAATGCGGCGTCTTGGAAGGAGTTTTCTGACTGAATGCATCTCTTTGTCATCTTCTTCTTTCTTCCTATTTCTGCATTCCACTCAGATTGTCAGACACACGAGAATCTCCTTTGAAAACAAGAGTCTCGGAATTGGCGAACCTTGAAAGGAGATCTTTTTTGCTTGTTTCATGTTTCCACTCAGATTGTTACGGAAAGGAAAAGGCGCATCTCTTTACCCAGAAACCGAGTGAGATGAAATAAAAATGTCGCCTCTCCACTCAACGTACTTACACAATCACACGTGGACGTTGTTTTACATGACAAATTCCTTTCCACTCCAATTTCCGTGTTTCCCTCTGTTGCAAAATTCATAACCGAGATGAATGCGAATGCCAAAACCGATTTTTGTTTCCACAAGAGACAAACCAGGTTCCTCCGTTCAATCAACGCGTTAAACAAAGTGGATGCATGCATATGCATATCCTTTTTGTAGGTGCAACTTACGAGTGTGTGTTTACTTAAGGTAACCACAGGTATGCAAATAAACTGCCACATCTGGTTTACTGCCTTGTCCCTCGTTTAATCCATTTCTGATTGCAAGGTTTATCTTCCAATTCACTTCACACATTACCTCTGCTTCCATAAATCTCCAATCTTTCCTTCATCTTCTTCTTGCGACGAGTGACAGCCTTTTTGTTTCTTCTTCCTTCTCCATCAAAAAAACATTTACAAGGTTGCTCAGCCAGGGCAACTTAATTCCTCCCGTGTACATCAATCCACTCCAGTGATAATGAGAGGCGAAGGGAGGCTCGCTTCTAATCTTCTTTAGTTCCATGAAAAACAGATTTGATGACGTGTGAAGACGACTAACGATGACGATAACCACTAACCAAGCTGAAGAGAAGAGAACCAATGATGATGATCAGATCAAGTGAATTCGATTGACTCTAAATTGGATGGAAATTAACACACACATGTGTACAGGAAAGACAAAACAAGTTGATGAAGCTCTGGAGGAGATGATAAAGATTTACGTGGAATACAAATTGCCGTGTTTCCTGGAGAAATAGGAAAGCTTTCTACTGGAGCAAATAACAAGTGACTCCTATACAGACTAACAATTGTAACAATCAAAATAATTGCAGACTGAATTTATTTCTCGTTCCGGTAGTTTCAAATTATAGGAACGATCAGAATTAAATATATTGCTGGAGCAAGTCGGTAGTTAACTTGAACCGTGTCATTATTTAAATTACTACGTACAACGTATGTACTCGTGTGTGGCTTATTAGCTACAATTTACAACCTGACATTTGGCCTTCAAATTTGGCAAAAAATTCTGTGAAATATTTAAAGTTCCTGTCAACCTGTTTGCTGTATCCTTTATTTGAATTTAACCAAATGGAAATTCAAGTTCTGACGCACAATACAAAATTGATTTCTCTTTTTTACCTGCTGCTCCTGTTTCATTATTAACCTAAAAAATCATTCATTCATTTTGCAATAACAGGAACTGAAGGAATCAAATTTACCCAATTGGAAATCGGGTAACCTGAATAATAGCGATTTTCCATGAATATTTAATAGAAAAGCCAAAAGTCAAAGCAATCAATCCCACTCTGTTTCTTTTTGGTTGTATTGCCTCCTTTAAAACGTTTACTTGCAGTTCCATCCCTTTAAAAAGTACAAAAAAATTTAAAAACTTAAACTTTGGAAATGTACTCAACAACATATTTCCGAATCGCAGAGTTTGTTAATCTCTACTCAAAGCTGTTGGGAGTAGGAGCGGTAAGTGGAATTTCCCTTAAGAACAGAAACGGAGATTATTCTGGAGTCAAAGTGTTAAAAAAGGATCTCAAGAAAATGTACAAAGCTACTGCAATTCTGACAGCTACTTCAGCCTTTACGGTTTTCAGAACAATTCAAAGCTATGCGGATGGGAATAACAATCATTTCACAATTTGCTACATCTTCGCTCTCATCCTTTCTCTACTGACGATCAGTTTGATTAATCTTGTCATCAATACGCATTCTGTGAAACAGCTCATCTGCAGGAATCACCAATTCGTCTTGGCTTTCCAAAGTAAGTTTAATCATTAATTAATTCGTTCATTGATCCATTATTTCCGTTTTAATTGGCAGAGAAATGGGTGGAACGGTACGATTACAAGAAGATTTCCACTGGACTCAAAATGGATATTTGTGCAGTTGTCTTGTGCGTTTGGTTCCTCCTCATCCTTCCAATAGCTTTCGTTGTATTCATCTTTAGCTTTAGTTATCTCCCAATCTTACCCCACACAATTTTGCCTTTAAGTCTGCAAAACAACTGGGGAGTCTGGGGAATCTTTTCTGTGTTCTACGCCTACCTCAGCGTGACCTACACGACCACGTCTTTGCAACAAACTCTCATGCTCGCCGTTTATTTCTGTGAGATCATAAAAATTGACTTAACTTTTGAATCGTATGATTTAACTGTCTTAAATTAAATTAAATGAACCTTTAATTTGTGGGAGCAGCTACTGCAGTTCCTCTTCTGAGACGGGAGTTTAAGGGAGACCTTCATCCGTCCAAATACATCACGAAGTCTGAGCTACGCCACCCATTTAATTTAGCCAAAGAGTATTTGGCGTTGGAACTCATTCACCAACAAGGAATGCTCATCTTGGGCCGAATGACAATTATCGCAGAGGCTTTGAT
>JAQGAD010003378.1:0-10473 GCA_034696625.1 Isotomurus palustris
AGGGGCAGGTAACATAGTGGTTAAATTGTAGGCAACATCGAGCGTAGTTACCTCATGTCCAATTTGAATTTATCTCATGGTAGATCCTCTCGTCAATCTCGGGATCAACTGAATTGAGACTCTTCCCATCGGTTTCCTATACTCTAAATTTCAAAATCCATCTCAATTTCTCCACCGGCGAGAAATACTCCGTACACCACCTATTCAGAATACCGAATCTCAAATTCCCCTGTCCTCAACTGGGTTGCGTAGTGTTGGTTGAGGAGACAGACAAAGAACCCCCAATCAGTTTCTAATAGGCTACAATCGTAGACCCATCACACTAGACATTGCTAGAAATTCTCCGTCTGAATCACAAAGTGACGAAGAATTAGAATATAAACATAAACCTTCTCCAGATCGTACTCACTCACATACATCTAACACCCCAAGTCCTATTAAAACACCTAGTCCTATTAAAACACCAAGCCCAATTAAACCATCTCCGAAACAACCTCCAACACCACCGGCTTCACCGAGTAAAGATTCAGATATGAAACCCGCTAATATCTCTGTTAAACCCTCAGAAACTCAGAATACTACGGAAATGCCCATAATGCCTCCATGTTAGTATTACACGTAGAGTTAGATATGCTTCATGAAAGACAGACTACACTAGTATTAGATCAAATTTTATCCAACTAGCATCGAGAATATCTCTCACAAGAAAGATTAAAAGTCTATAATTAAAAGGATTGAAAACCAGCAGTGTAAAAAGTTCTTAATTTTAAGTGAAGTATTTACTAATATAGAATAAGTCAGTATACGTAATTTAGAAGTCCAGCAAATCTCTTCGCATCCGGAGTCACCATGTAACAAGGTAAAACATTCAACTTCTAAGAGATTTAGTGGGGAGCTGACCTCCATTGAAATGTCTTATATTAAGGGATGTTAATGATAACACCTACTGTTATTTGTCCGCTTAAAGCATTATTCTTATTAGTTATAGCCAATACAATAGAAGTAGTTAGAGTTGGTCTTAAAAGAAAAGGTTTACACGTTTTGCCTCTACGTGTAACTGTTGTAATGTTTTTAATAAATCTAGATTTCCAAAGCTGTCAAGTCTACATATAGACACTTAGCTAACTGCTGAAGTCGGGCAGTCAACCTGCGTTTCAGTCAACTTTTATTTAATTTATATTAACCCACTTTGTTACATTTCAAGGGATCAATATTCTCTAACTTTCTCCTCTCTAACAGTTCTTTAATTAGTTAAATAATCATTTCGGAGTGCCAGTATATATTTACCACGAACCAATCCAGTAAAAGTACAAGGATAGGGTTGTAGTAATATATTTATTTTTTACTGGACAACCTTTGAACCTACAATCTGTTTGCGCTAAAGTATATTATTATCAAGATAATTTACAAGGGTAAGAATTTCTAAGAAAAACCTTTTATTTGTATGGATTTATATAAAGAAGTGAATCTGTAAATGAGCTAGGCACCCAATCACTTCACACCCTAATGAGTACATCATTGTTGCCTGATTCATTATAAATTTCCCTTCATTACAACCTGGTCGGAAGTCCTATTGGACTGAAGTCCGTCCTCTGTAATCTCCTGCCTTTGCTCGTGTAAATAGCTTGTTCACATTCAAATCTAATGTTTCCTGCATTTTAGTTTTTAATGAGACGAAGGAAAATTGTGCTATTAATGAAAATTCGACTGGTTCGTACACCAGTTGTTAACTTTCTTAACCAATAATACTAGCCTGTGTGTTCTACGAATAAGGTTATACTTGCTTCCCTAAATAAGAGCATGCAATATAGTCTCAACTTAAGGGCCAGTGAATTCTCTGAAGGGAATTCAATAGAAGCCTGTGTTAGACAATAAATGAGGTTTCATTTCTATTTTCATGAATTATGCAATTTGTTGGGAGGATATAAGCATTGTTTAGGGTTCAGCATGGATAAAATGTTTGATCCGTGATCAATATTTCACCGCAAAGAACATAATGGTATCAATAGTTTGTAATTTAAATTTTAAACTGAAATATTGTTATTTGAAATGTTCCACATTTTTATCGTCAATAGGTAAATTATCAATCTCTTAACAATTATTTGAATACCTATATCCAAGGCCGTAATTTAATAACACATCTCTCTCTCATATCTCATCTGCGCCAAGGTAAAGATTAGGATACTTAGATTTTTGTTTTTGAGTTTATAGGGTCGTAATTATACATTAATGTCCTAATTGCCACTTAAAGGATCGAATCTCGTGTACATTATATTAGTAAAAACCTTCGTGACCAAATCGTACACATCATGAAAACTCTACGACTGTAGTTTAAAAATACTGTAACATAATACCAATTGATTGAGTAAATTTAACTATTCAACTTAGCAAAGAGTACAAAAGTGAAGCCTTAGATAATATTTTAAAGTGAAAAGTGGCTAAATAATAATTTAGCAGCATGATAATAATTTTGTTTGACACTACTTATTACGGTTTAGAGCTGTATGCAATTGTTCATGCCACAATAAAGTATGAATATGATTATACTGAACTATTTCTGCAAAACTAGACTATTCTGACTAAACTCACGACAAATTAAAAGCTCTTTTTTACGTACTGTGTTTTGACGATGTCAGCACGTGCTGCAAGCGTGAAGCCTCCGGGAAATTCTGAGTTTACTGAGATTGTAGAGAACATAATGATTTAAAGTTGTCGTTATTGAAAACGATTGTAGAAAAGACGAGCTGGTGTGATAACTCATAGACAATAGAGGATTTCCAGTTGATGCTAAATTATTAAAAATTAACTTATTATGGTGTACAAGCTTCATCCCAAATCATTTCCTCAATTAAATTTAGGATTACCTTTGCTCTTCCAGGAATTAATGAAATTCTGGAATATTATTCCATTGTACTTTGTATGGCAGATTCGGCTTTGTTCGCAAACAGTAATAAACTTCAAGGCACGTACAAATTATCTGCACATTTTAAGATCTTCTTAATACTCACGGATGTAACTAGTAACTACGTATGTGTTCTGATGCCTATACGCTCAAAAACTACAGTTACGAGATTAAACAGAATAATACTTTTACTTACATTTTGTGAACAAACTTCTTCGGAAATAGTCGTCTGTTGGTATGAATAACTCCATGATGAAGTATTGCGAAACTTCGCAGTCAAACAGAGGATGCTGTGGTGATGGTGTTCCAGTCAACTCTGAAGTAAAATGCTTCTGTGTCTGTGAGAAAGAGTCCTTTTGTCCCTACTTGGGTTGAGTAATAAAATGTTTTTTGCTTCGCCTTTGTCACGCACGACACTCAGGAATTATATTGTAGAAGGGAGTAAATCCCATTTTAATGGAAATGTGCAACTGAAATGAACAGCTTTCTTCTTTTATTGCATTTGTGAGTGTAAATGGGACTGAGATTGGTGCACGATAAATAAAGGAAGACGTTCAAACGAGCTAATTTCATGCCTCAGAGATGGTCATTATCCTTTTATTAGTATTTGTATGTGTACGCACACATTTACCCCTCACCCTTCTTTAGCAACACTAAGCCCTCGTCTTTTCTGCAGCTTTTACTGCCGTCCAAGTCACAAAGCCATCATGCAAAATAAATATATTTAGGAGAACTCCTAATTTAAATGTTATATTCTCCTGGGTAAACTTAATTACTAAACTAAATGCAGACTTACGAAATTGATCTTGTTGTAATAAGTACTAATTACAATTCGTATACTTTCACATTGGTCAATAGCTATGACTTTTATTATTGCTTTTTATTTGAATTTTACCATAAACATTTGCATTTTAGTCTTCACTACTTAACTACTTAACCTTTATCATTGCATTGACATTTGCAATAATATGAAAAAGGATCAAAATTAGGATGCAAAACTTCAATTATTATCAAAATACTTGGACTGTAACTGATGTATCATACAGGCAATTAACTACCTAAGTTTTGAATCTACTATTGCATGTACTTGGTATGAAATCTTCCATGACACAGATAGAGTCATTTTCTAATTTCATCTCAGCTTGTCATACAGCATTATTAGCATGGCCGTTCGAAAATTAATAAGTTTTGCATTTATCCACACTAATTTATGGGATTAGATGAGATAATCATCATCTTAATTTGCCCAAGTGTTCTACGGCATCATAAAGTGAAAAAATTATACTTTCAAATTTCATTCAATCAGGATCTTTATCTTGGAAAATATATTAGGACAATAATTTGTTTGACATTAACATTTATGTTTGTAGTTTAATGCTTTGTGACATTAGTAAAATTACCAATGATATTTTAGAAAGAAAAACACATTGAATAGATAACGAGAATAATCCCTTCTTGTCTAAAAACGACCACTTTTATTTCGTTCATTTTACTCATCTCAACGAACCCACTATTACGGAGCTTCCTAGACATTCCTTGTGAGTGTGAAATTCATGTTGCACATGAAGTATAAAGTGTGGCGTGTAGACAATGAAAGTGAAATGGGAAAGTCTCAAGAAATCAAGGCAGAAGCTATTATGATATAAATATCAGTAGCGTACCATAAGTATATTATACTCACTACTTTTATGGTGTGTGAATGATTATGTATGCGTGTAGTGTTAGTTTCAATGTAGTAATATTATGAGTGAATTCTCAGACGTCAAGACTTTCACCAACTTTCCTGGAGTCATTCCTAACGGCTGCTGATGGATTAACAACAAGACTTCCGTCTCCAGCGCCGTCAATGCAGATATCACGAAGGACCTCTTAAACTTTCTAAGAAGAATTCTTTCTTACACTACTTCCATCAGAAAAAAGTCACCCAAAAACAGAAAAGTAACAAAGATTCATTAATTTATATAAAATGAACCCAACTCACACATAGTGTGATAATTTGGTGGCAGTTCTCATCGTGGCAGTTGTACGATAATTTCCAAGTCCCTTGGGATTTTTCCTTGTGCTACTAATCCTCATCTCTTCTCAACTCATCCTTCTCGACTACAATTTACTACAATTTACTCCATCTTGAGTTCAGACTAGGATTACTGTCTGCCCTGAAAATTGTATGCATGTACTATAAATCACGAATAAAAAATTTGCTGAATACTGAATACTTCTACCGAATGAAAGGCCTCGATTCTGGATTAAATTACATATGAGCTGAGGCGTATGAAGATTCATTCCTCACTCAATCAATCCTCAGTGATACAGACGAATATGGAACAACAGCTGACAGCTCTTCATCCAGTATTTTATCCGACGGCGAAGAAATTTAGTAATTCAACCACCGATATAAGTTATCATTGTCCTCCGCACAACTACCAATGCAGAGGAACTTCAAGATTTTCTTTCCTGCGTCCATTATATGAACAATTTGTAATCAGATTCCCCTTTCAGATTCTATCTTTTTCCCCAAAAACACTACAAACCAGGAAAAAGGGGACCTGACAGGTGCTCATTTAATTTCCCATTAATTATTACACCCAATTTCGTACCAAATGTGTACCCTGATTAATTAAGACTTGGTTAATAACGTTCACTGTCTACTGGCGTCTCCAGTGACTCTTATGCAGATGTCGAACGGAGTACTTAAACCTCCGGAGGAGAATTCATTTTCACTGCAATTCATTTTTAATTCCATTGTGTGTGGGCCAAGTATGTAAAATGCTGTTGTTTATTACCTAAATTGTATTTTGTTTGACTATTTATTTCGATATGGAATTTGATAAATTATTAATTATTTATAATTTTAAGTTTGAGTGGACCGGGAAGAACAAATTGGTTAAACGTAAGTGAAGTCAATATGCAGAGTTTAAACAACATGAAATGTCTTTAATCTAGTTGACTACCTAGATTTGTAAAGACCCAACAATAAAAACTAAAGACCGCAGTATTTTCATCGTATTTGCTATTCTTTTCCCAAAACACCCCTTTTACATTTCAAGGGGCTTTTTCACGGATTTTTTACCTTCTAAGATTGTTGAATCCGAACTGTGGTTTCCAGTTCCACTGAGATGGAGAAAGCTTTGAACCTGCCACGGGTTTGTGGAACAGGTGTAAACTTCTGTCTAAACCCCAATATTACTAGCATGTGTCTTTGTGCATGAATCTGAACAAGATCATACATTAAATAATTTGCTAAATTTGCTTCGTTAAGTCAGTCAACCGTATTTTCTCCTCCACTGTTTTACATGTAAGTTATAAGGTCCCGAATTGTAGACAATAAATTAATTAGCCAGTAAATACGACGAAGATAATGCAATACGATTGGCTTGTTTGCGGGATTTCATTTTCAGGACTTGTAAGTATTATACATTTTGTTGGAAGCAAAGGCCTTGTTGCTCAATAAGAAAGAATTGAAATTCGCAGGTTTGGAAGTTTTCTCCAATGACCAATTAGTTATTGAAAGGAATCGAATAGTTTTAATTTAATCTCTAGACTAGGATATTAAGGTTTAGCAAAGCTCCAGCCGATACATACTACAGAAATATGCTACAGAAAAGTAGTGTAACGTTCCTGAAGTTTCGTTGTCTTACCTTATGAACCTAATTGTTTGCGCTAAATATGCTAATTTAAATTTACCTTAAATATATTGAAGTAGAGGATATGTTACTATTAGTCGAATTTCAAGAATTTTAAGTCACACATAAAGTCACGTTTGATAAAAGAAATATAATTAGCAAAACATTAAAGAGATTACATTTCCGGCTTCTTTTTCTTATCAATTGCTACGTCCTGGATATTTATAAAACCCGTTTACAGTTATCACAATTTGTGCCTTTCTACCTTGCTCAACGTCTTGTCGTAAATACATATTATTGCAATTATATACTGTTGCAATTTCACTACATCCTGAGTATAATAAAACAATTGAAAAATTTCATTTCCTGATTCCAAATCGTCACTGGAATAATTTTTATGACAGTCGAAGTCATGAAAACACAATCATTTAGAAATTCATAGCTTCAATACGATTGAAGCTATGAATTTCTAAATGATTGTGTTATGTCTACTTTATATGGATTGAAACACATTGCACCGTTAAAGCAAATATTGAAAACTTTATTTCGATACGACTTAATGAATGATGAATGATGGTGAAACTAAGCAGTCCAACAAATGACGTTTCCTTGTTGCTGCTCCGATTGACTCTGAAGTAAAATACGTATGTCTGTGGGAGAAAGAGTTGTTTCTGGCTCCACTGGAATTAAGTGAAATTTGCGTTGTCACATTCACGGATGAGTCAGAAATTGATTTTAGACGGTAGTTATTCATCACTTTGAATTCAAATTTGCAAATGAATTACACGGCTTTCTCATTTGTGTATTTGTGAGTGTGAACACTACTGAGTTAGGCGCACGATCACAAAAGAAAGAGCTTCAAAAGAATTTATTTTATTGTCTGTTGGATGTTCATTCTTTTTATTTTTGTCTGACTGTGTACCCATGTACCCTTATTCTTCTTTTACAAAAATGCACCCCTTAATTTATGTGTGCTTTTACTCACTGCAAGTGACCAAGCCATGATGTAAAATAAGAAATATTGGGGACTTTAAGTTAAATATTATATGATCCTAAATTTTATTCTCTAAGTTAGACGTTAGCTAACGTATAATAATTGATATTTTTACTGCATTATTATAACGTTATTATTTTTTACATTGATGAATAGCTATGACATCTTTTTACGTGTGTTGTACAATTAAAACGTTCATGCAAGTCTTGAATACGTTAAGGACCTGTTATTGTAAATCACTCACAGTAAGCTATAGTTGTAGGCGCGGGTCTTTAATAAGTTACCTGCTTGTGCTTCTTGTTAATAGATTTATAATTAACTCTCTTATAAATCAGAGTAGAGATATAGCAACCACTTAGATATATAGTTATGCGTAAGCATTCATTAGTACGTACTTAGCTCTTTTATAAGAACGACCAGGGAAAACCAATGTTTGTGTTGGTTCCTAGGGTACAAAGGATAAGCGTGAGAGTCATCGTGTCCTTATAAGAAGGACACAATCTCCGGTCTTGACGTCCTGTACTTCACTTGTATTGTTCAGCATCAGTTTAACCGTAATAAAAGATTTATTTAAGCCCTCACTTTCGTCTCATTCTCCCATTATTCAAAACCGCACGTAACAAATACTTAACCTTTCACATGACATCTACACAAGCTAGTAATTAGGATGCAAAGATTCGCATAATATCGAAATAGCTATATTGTAAAACTAAGATTTAGTGTAAGGACAATTAAAAATATCCTGCAATATATTTACTAGTGATTGCAACTAATTCCTATTAGTCTTTAAATGTCACAATAGTTATAATTTTCTTATTTTCTGATTTCCCCCAAGGAGCATCCTTGAAAATAATTTGCATGATCCGCAATCAGCAGTTGCAAACATCATATATTATATTGGTGGATTCCGACAATATTACCGTCATCGTCAGCTTAAATTATCCAGTTTTTTACTGTCAATCAGTAAAATATTTAGTTGTTTAACATCGAACATTTCATTCAATTAGGATCTATAAATATTATGACAATAATGTACTTGGCAATAACAAATATCGTCGTTCTCATAATATTAGATTAATGTTTTGTGATATTACTAAAGTGACCAATGATTTAGTAAAACTATGACATAATCTCAGCTCAGAAAACAATCTTATTTGTTAACTAGAATATGGTTGCATTCATCACAATCATCCTAATTCATATTCGGGAACAAAATTAATAATTATATTAATTATTACCGTGTGATCGTCTAGTGTATAAGCGTAGCATGCTTACATTATGTAAAGCCGTGATTTGTGTGTACATGTGTAAATTTAATATAAAAAGTAGAAATGCAGTATAATATGTGTGGTAAAACCTTCTTCTACTTTCCTTATGGTATTTTCTTACAACTACAGGTAGATCTTTGTAAAGACTCTTTTTCACTTTTCTAATCTCCATAAAGCAGCTAAGCAGAAACAAAGGGGTAGAATTTTCGTCTCCGAAGGAAAGTTTCATCATTTGCCCCTTTCGGAATTTCATTAGACTCTCCGAAGAGACAGTATTTGGAGCTCATTTTTTCTATTAATTAGCTCATGTTGAATAAACAGAAATACCACAAGTGTTTGTAGTTAAGTTTATAGAATCCTCATCAATATTATTTTGATATCATTAATGCTTATTATGCAATGGAAATATTATTCTTTAGTGCGGTTTGAACATAAAAGTTAAGCTATTATTTTTAAACAAGAATTTATTCATATAACTTTGGCTTTCGTGACCTTAATACTTACTGTAGTTTGACCGTTCCCTTTGTATTCTGTGTGTCCTGTTGTACTCGAATTTTAATGGAAGAGAGAGACTATTATTATCAATCCTGGCGAACGTATAAAAGTTACTATTTTCTTGGTGAAACAAAACGACTAGCTAAGTGCATTCGTAAATCTATTTCTCTCGACTTACGCTCCTTTACTCAAAGATCAGTTGAACAAAACGGTGTCTGGAAAACGCTTAACAGCTTCGGACTGGAATTTGGAAAGAAAAAAGGTCAAATGAATGAATCTATAGACCTAAATCAGATCAATGAGTACTAATGTAAGATGATATTCTATCAGACGAAACCGTACGACACAGCCTCAAAGTCAACAACTTTTCCGTCAATGGACTCGAACTACTTTTGTGTTAAGGACGTTAGTACTTCTGATATTTTATGTATGAGTTGAATGTTATAGAATGATTGGGCTTCTCCAGACACTAATATCTTCGCACATATACTATGAAATAATGCCCTTAGAAATTTGTATTTTATCCATCCTTCTTCTTCCGAAGAGGACAGTTACTGATGGTATAGAATGGATTAATCGATTGAGAAAAATTAATCAGTTCAGAAAAGGATCAGTCCTATTATTCTATTTGACAAATTGAAAATAAATTTTAATAAATTAATGAAAATCTGGATTATTTAAATCATGAAATTAAGTTTCCAAAGTTATTTCAAATGTGTTGATGACAGAACCACTCCTGATGACTGGAAGAGAGTTATTACCTCAGTAAGAAATGAGGTTTTGCTTGCATTAGTAGACGATCCTATTTTTACAAAGATCAGTAATTTATGGATAAAAGATCAGGCAGTACAATCTATGTAAAACAGGGTATGGCTAATCTAATACGCCAATTTTGATAATTCGCAAGTAACAATTAGAATGAAGACACCTTTGACTAAAAGATTAAATTTAAAAAGAAGCGATTTATAATCCACTGTTCTCATAACATAGTTTATTTTATATCTCACATAGTAAGCCATAGTTACAGGCACGGGTCTTGTAGAGCCTGCTTGAGTTCTTGTCAATAGATTATTAATTAAGTCTTCTATAAATTAGAGATAGAACTATAGAATCCAAATTAGATATATTAGTTGTGCGTAAGCATTTAGTAGGAAGTACTTAGCACTTAGTGGGAACGACCAGGGAAAGCCA
>JAQGAD010003379.1:0-10472 GCA_034696625.1 Isotomurus palustris
CATTGATGACACATATTCCAAGGAGGAGTTGAATTATTGGAAGTCTCTCGATTCAGTTTCAGCTGAAGGGAAACATGGAAGTTTTCTTGGAATGCTTAATCCTACGGTACACCATCACGCAGGAAAGCTAACAGGACTATCTTTCATGCTCGCGATTGATGAAAGCGTTGATGGGATGTCGTGTCCAATCGTTGACTCCAACGGCTACATGGTTGGTACTGTTGGTAAAAAGAATAATAAGACTGCAAATTATATATTTACGAAATATCTTCACTTCAATTACTTACTTGCGCGTTGCGCCTTTGCTTATTGCGATAAGTTGGGAATCCACTCGCCGTTTGAAGAACCTCAAATGATGCAAACTGGGGTTTCACTTCTACCTAAACATGAGATTTTTGTCAAAATCGTTCTTGAGTTTTGATTCTTAATGCAAGGAATTTTGAATAGCATTAATTATTATTCAGCACTGCATGTTGTCCCTGTGATTGTGGTCGACGGAAAAGGAATTTTGTAGATGTGTTCGTTCTCATGAAACGTGTGTAGAATTGGAACTGTTAACGTAACTCCAACGCATAACATGAAAACAGCCCTCTAAACTCCAAAGTAGGCTTCTGCTGAAATCACAACAAATTCATTCAAGCCACACCATTAAATATAAGTAAAAGAATCTCTATCTCTAGAATTGAAATAATTTGCCCAAAAGTCACCCCAGAAGTATAAAAAACCAAAAAAAAAGTACAAGCCGTAACTTCCTGGAAGGAAATGAAAAATTTGCATAAAAGTACAAATACACGAATTTCAAGAAGGCAGATCCTGTTTCAACGAGACAGGTGAGAGAGCTTAGCTAATTATATGATTTGCAGGATTTTACAATAATTGACTTGTCCTTTACCGATTATTTTTGAAATTCTAGATTAGCTGAGTCTAATAAACTGTTCCCCGAGTAGTTGGAAATAACATGCGTCTACTTTTGTACAACTGACACAAATTATCCGAAAAAGATAAAGTTAAATAGGAATATTTATCTAAATACAAATTACCAACCCTCACTTGTGTCAGGCTGTGGACGAATTTTTATGCTTTTCTTCGTATTCCCATGTCGGAAAGCTTCATTTTGAAAAGATCACTTATGTAAGCTGTTTAATCGTTAGCTATTGTAGTTTGGGTGATAGTTTTCAAAAGTATTATTTCTCACCTTTTTGTCCAATATATATTCGTGGTTTAAAAGACGGCTTGAGTCCCAAGAACTTATTTCATCTTCTGAAGAGATTGTTCCAACACAAGTACCGTTAAATTACCCTTTGCTTTCTTTCTTGTGAGATCGCTCTTTCCTATTTCTCTAGTGTTCTTGATGTGGACGTTTCTCTACAGTCAGTCATGCTATGAAATAATTTTCTAAATATTATACTTGCAACCAAATTGAGAAATGGATAGAAACAATTTGGTTTCAAGTATTTATTTAGAAAGTTATTTCTTCAGGAGATCAATTGTTCTTAACTTGCGTTGTATGTAGCTGTTTGTTTGTGCTACAAATGTATACTGAGCTCCTTCAGTAAAGAATAGCCCGACTAAATAAAACTTTATGACTGAAGGTTTGTTAAGTCGGGGTCGGATTCAACATGACTCACTCCCAATTTCTAATTGCTACAGGAGCAGGTGATTCAACTTATTCGTGAGTTGTGTGTTCATAGAAGTAATAATTTATTATTACTTACTTTTATGAACTCGTTTGCTTATTGAATACTAATAATTGCTCTATTTGGGAAGATACTGTCAATCATAATTCGTCCCTTTTGCACACTCTACAATTCTTATTAATAAATACATTTGCAACATGCACATTATTATTTTTGGTAAATGCATTTGCTGGTTTGATGGGTTGTACAATTTTTTTGACACCCTAAAAGTTCAGAGTCGAACACGAATCGTTTGTGATCATGCTATTTCATTGTTCTGTTCTTTCGCAGCGCTAAATGTGTCAAGCCGTGACAAGTAATTAAAATTGTGCAAATGGATTTCACCCTTTTGTTGTAATTGCAAAGGGGCTACTTCATCCAAATGGCTAACACGATATCAAGAGACCAAGCACATGTTTTCCAGTTTTATTGGCTGTGTGTCAATCATTCTTCGCAAACAGAAGTATAAGTACTCAAAACTGATCATTATCCGAGTCCAGCCTGGACCCAGGACTGTGTAGCAGACCTCTGAAGAATATATTTTAAGATACCTTTATCAAACGAATGCGTGTATTAAATAATTGCTTTTGTTTCCGTCATGCAATACCTTTGTAAAGCCTTTCGCAAATGAATATTACTCACAAAACCATTACATGCAAGACGGCTTTAATAAGTTTTTATATTGAAATAAATGTACATAGGGAAAGTCCGGGTTTTTTACCTAAAACTGCAGGTTTGTAGCGATTCCAGTATATTACTACTTACAATTAGTTCAGTTCATTAAACAAAGTTAACATAACTCAACTTTGGTTATTTAGGAAAACTTATATGATACGGTGCGAGTTTGAAATAACTCATTGATTATTGCTGCAATAAGCAAAGTAAAATTGTTTACGAATTACGAGGAATAAAATGAGCCTATTTTCCCAGGAGTGTCTCTTCACATTTCAATCTCCAAGACAGGCCGTGAGCTTATCCTGATTTGCATACCTTCTTGAAATAATCTTTAGCTGCAGTGCAGACATGAGTAAACTCAGGAATTGTTTCTCGAACAGAATATTTTGTCGATTGAAACTGTCTTGAATCATGAGGTTATATAACGTATCCAATTCCACCCATTTACTTCTTCTTAGTTGCCTTTGTTTAACATAAAACTGAATCATAAATCACTGCACATTTTTGTAGTTCTTTTATAAAGCATTTAATCATTTTCATCCAACGATAGAATAATTTAAATTTCATTTGAATCGTCGGAATCAACTTTAGTTCCTCCGAATTCCGGTCTAATTTGATCAGCTGCAGCGAGACTCAGGATCTTCTTTTGCCACTCTGCTTTGGTCAAGCCGTAGACTTTAAAAGCAGCCATGTTTTCTCCACTTAAATATGGCAGGATAATCTCCATCAAAGCATTCACAAGTTCCGAACCTGCAGGTTATTTCAGAAACAAAATGTATCATTCACAAATATGCGTGAGTGTTTGTTTTTAAGTAACTGTTGATGACAAAAATGTGACGAAGCCATCCAGGATAATTATCAACCATTGCAAATAGCACGCGTGTAATTAAAGGGAGGCCTACATAAACAATTTAAAGTTTACGATGCGCTACTCACAATGGCCGTCTTACAACTGAACTCTGGGTTTTCTTACATGCGAAACATTCATGTGTGGCCAGAGAAGAATTTTTGAAACTCACAATGAACACTGCTTGGGTTAAATTGATACCCTAAATGGAACAGACGGGAAAAGTAGCGAAAGAACTATCTTTCACAGCCGTCATAACCCCCACAATCAATTTTCTGATATCCCAGTCATCAGCATTCACACTCACAACTTTGTCACAAAATATTTGTTGCATCAGTGGCTAGTAGCACTGTATAGTTTTCCGTTTACATACACGTCGTGTCTATGATCACTTCTTGGTTGAATTGCTAATTAGGAGGAGTAATGAACAATTATTTACTCATCATCATATGTCACTTCGGGAATTGGAAATTTCTAGCAGCTTTTTTCCAACTCACTTCAGGTGCACACTACTTTTTTGCTTGAAATTAAAGTTTGCATTCAAGTGCACATGTAATTAATTGTTAGCATTACTTTTTAAAGAAAGCCAGTGGAATACGAGTCTGGAGGATTTAAAAGCATCTATTTTTACAGATTGAGCATGAAAAGAAAGACTTCAAGAAACATTTGGTAATTTAAAAAATCTTGGGATCATAAACTCAGCTTTTGTTCCCAGTCCCATACATTACATTAAAAATAACACTAGTCGAAGTGAGATTATTTCAAACTTGTTTGTTTTGTAGGAGCTCTTCGCAAAATACAGTTTAAGGTAGTTTTTTGGATAGAACTGTGTTCAAATGGACTCTTTTCCATGAAAATAGGTGCCTTTATTTATTCGTTTCCTCATTTAAAATTAACGAATCGTTAATGCTTTTTCTTATAGTCAAGTGATACTCGGGATTGCGAATAATTTTTGTACTTTTGCACATTGGAGAAACATTTCCCAACAAAAGTTCTCATCACAAAGTTTTAGAAAAATGGAGCAAATAAAGCAAACATTTCTCGCGAAGTTTGTTTAGAGTTACTTATGACGCATGACGCATGACGAGATGATGATAAATGGCAGGAACAACAGAATCTTCTCATGATTAATTGATACGGTGGGTGTAGTGTTTGATTAATAGATACGATTGGTGTGGGTAATACTCCGTTTCCAGTCACACACTCAGACGCCTTAGACGAACTGGAGAAATTGCATTTCGTATTGCTAAATTATAAAAGAACGAAACCAGCTTCATAAACCTCATTGTGGGAATCGATATATTTTCTGTTAATGAATTTTAAATTAAATGAGTGATCATTTTTATTTGCATGCCGGTGATAAATGCACATGGCCAAAGGCGAGAAAGTTATTTCATCGTGTTTTATATGACTGATTTTCTATTCATTATAGATACACTGAATTATAATTCAGTTCTTTGCATGCTTTTTATAGTTTTCTCTCTTAAATTATTACGTTATTTTTGTTGCAGCAAACTGCAAACCAAAATCTCGTGACTGCAACCTGTTCACTCGTATTCGGAAGCAAAGATTAGCTCTGCCATTAGGAATAACGTGTAATAAAAATTCGAAATTTTGGACAATCTGATAATGTAGGTATTGACCTGAGTAGTTACATTTTTTCTGCAATTTAAAAAACATGGTATTTGGATTCGAAGCACTGAATGTTGGAAAACACTACGGATCTCCCCAACTGCCTAGCTGACTGTCTTCTACTCCTTGTAAGCATTGTTATAAAAATAGAATCAGAGAATTAGCTCTGGAGTTAATATTTTAATTACGTATTAAAAATTAACAGAAACTCAAGGAATGGATGGATGCTACTGATGAACATACTCATGGACATGTTTAGTTTAAGTGTGAAGTATTGTAGTCAAAAACAATCCTGGAGGATTTGTGGAAACTTTTCTTTCTTTTCTTAATATCTCATGATGATAAGATACAGAGTATAAATGTATTTCAAGAGAGTATAACATATGGAAAAAGGAATTGGTGTAGGTATAATATCAAGGATATCCCTGGAAGATAAATAAAAAGCCTGTTGGGAAAATTTCATTCATAATTGGAATGTGTTTGTTTTATGCTGCGGCTCCGACTAAGATTAAGATTGGGAAGACGGAAGATAATATTCTCTAGCCTCATTTTATATAAATACATGAAGGTGATTGTGATTTAATTAAGCGGCTGAAACCACACCAGACGTCAGCCTTGTGTAACACTATCTTTTTTAATGGACTGGTTTCCCCACTATTCCAGTTTTATTACCCTAAGGACTCTTTTGACTCACGTTTATAGACACACACACACAGAGGAGCTATTTTTCTCTGTTAGCTCTGTGCTTATCTAATACCTGTAATGAGGTACTATAGATTTATATAAGGCAACTTCTCACACGATATCTTTTATAGGTAAATAAATGGTTACTGAAATACCAATTGAAAATTGGAAAAAATGTGATGAGGTTTGGAGGCTCGGTATTCATGTCATCAGTTCAATCTAGCAGTCGAAGTTTGAGAGAGTCAGGGAGCAGGCGATTTCAAACGAAATTATGGTGAAATTATTTCGTCATGAGTATCAGTTGGCTGGAACTGCTGACACTGTCCAGTCGCCAGTCTTTCCGAAAAAATGGAATTCATGTTTTTTCATATTTCTACTTACAATCCTTGGCACAATAGCAGGAGTTATATTATTAGTTATTTTTTCTTTTAAGTGTCATTTATTTGATTGCCAGGTTGATAAAAAGAATGTTAGTTCTACTTTCGCTTCCGGAAGATTAGGAAATATTTCAAGTTTCCACGAACAATTCGAAGAAGATGAAGGCGAGGAGAACGCTTATGAAAAGTGGTTTAAAACCACATTGAGTGAGTCTGAAAAGGACGACATAAGAAAAGTAAGTAATTCAAGATTCATTTTCTTTGAGGGAGTCGTGATCATAAGTAAATAGGGTTAAAAGCACGAAATGTCTGAATATGTAATAGTTACGGGAGAAAGTTGGAGAAAAATTGACGCATGATTACATGAGAACTAATAGTTACCTGAGAAAATGGCTGAACGGTACTTTAGATTTAAAGTTATTAAATTCTTAGAATTGTATTCTAAATTAAAGCAATGCTACTAATGTTGTACGTGGTTTACGCAGCGAGAGATTGGAACGTAGAAGATGCAGAGGAAATGCTGCTTAACGTATGAAAAGTTATTTAACTTTAAATGCAATTTAGTTCCATTCTAACACAGTGTGTCATACTGTTTGAATTTAAATCGGTAGCATTTGGAGTGGCGAGTTGAGTACGACATTGACACAGTAGGTGAAACGAACTTCACCTTCTTCGAACAAGAGTTTCCTGGTTATTACGATGGAATTGATTATCGAGGAGGACCAGGTGAGCTTCTTGAAGATACTTTCAAACTACTACGAGTAATTGAAGCGTACTTAATGTTGTGTTATTTGTCTTCTGTTAAGTTGTAAGCATGGGCATTGAGGACTGGGATTTGAGGAAAGTGTCGATTGGAGGCTACCAACGTGAATTTCTCCGCTACTGTTTCCGTCATTTCGAATGGGGTGTTAAGTCCATCGTAGACAGCCAGGAGAAGGGAATGAATGTTTCACAAGCAATGTTTATACTGAACGTGAACAAGTACACTTTTGCTAAGCACGCTTGTTTCTCATGTAAGTTCAATGCATGTTAATTGAATGAGAGAAACAGGATTAAGGCAATTCATTGTCCTTCTGGTTTCACTCCGCAGGTATTCCAGTGCTGGGACGGTTTTTGTTTGGAATGGATGATAACTATCCTGGATGGCTTCATCACATCATTGTCATTAATGGTATTTATTTCAATGTTTATTGAAATTGGGAGGACTGGAGGACACTGTAATTTGTACGGACATCTTCTTGCAGCTTCTGATCTGGCATCAGCAGTGATTGACATGATGGTCCCATACTTAAATGGAGAGAACAGGGAAGCCTTTGAAGTATTTGGGTTTAATAAGACAGAGTGGCAAACAAAAATATTAAGTCTAACTGCCGCAGATCAAATTAGACCGGAGTTTGGGGGTACTCGAGCTGATGTGGAAGATTAATCGAGTTTTGAGTTCAAACACTCACCTGCCTGAGTTCACGTGAAACTGGAACTGTTGTGAATTATAAAATGTGACCTGTTTTGGGTAGCTAGTTTATTTAACGATGATTGTTGGGACAGTTCATTACAATAAAATCTATTTAATCTACAAAGGAATATAGTTAAAGCCATTAATTAAGGAAGTTGAAGAATGCAAGGCACATGGCACTTGGTAATAAAACAAGATCGCTTTCAGGTAATTACTAGCTGTGAGCATTGGGCATTTCCAGTTTCTAGTCCGCTTGGGTATGTGCATATTTCGATTGGTTATGTTATCCTCGTGAAGATCTGTTTTACCTCAAAAGCAATTGAAGCCTGAGAAATAGCAAGTGCATCAGTTCACTTTGACCCTGAATACGTTCATTCGGTTGCGTGTTTGTGTGGCGAGAGATGAATTTATTCTGTGGTTTTTTATTACTTCGATTACAAGTGAGACACATGCACAGATAAGATTATAGGATTGATTATAGTTTATTCAATTTTAGCTACCTAAGTTGGTTTCGTTTATGACTGAAAAGTAGCCAGGAATTCCCCAAATTTAAGTTATAGTAACTGCAGGCTGAATTAAAGTTCATGTTGACTGTTATCACGGACTACGAAGGAAATGATCTGTTTAAGAGATGTAGTGTATTTAATGTGTATCTTAATCTTAATTCTTAATCTTAATGGGATATTATTTTTTCAGTCTCAAATAGTGTGTAGAAATAAAGTAGCCCTTCGCATTTTAAGCATAAATTAAAAATGATACCTGTCCGGTCTTCTCCAGAAGTTGTTACTCACGGCAAAACAGCTCACGAGATTTTACCCCATTTAATTGATATTGGCATTGGCATTTTATGTTTTGTACTTTGCGTGTTCACTGTTCTGACTGTTCATACTTAATCCGCTATCTTTTACCCAAGCTCCTCATAATATTTTTGACGTCATGATGGAAATGTTGGAAGAAAATTATAGGGTTCACTTTTTATGCATGTTTTATGTTTTGTAATTCTTCTTCTCTGTGTGTTGAATAAATGCAGGAAAGCAGCTAAATCTATTTGATCAATTTGCTCCAGATGTATTATCTCTAGAAACTCTAGACATGACGCATTAATCTGTAAGACGGTTAAGATTTAAGTTATCCTTATTCACGTCTTCGGTTTCAAGCAGAAAGTTGGAGTATTGCTGGTTAATTTTTGGGGATATTTTAGGATGCCTTATCATCACGAGTACCACTTAGCAGGGACGGTAGACAAGGACCCTGTGCATTCTTCAGTAATTCCAGGAGTAAGTGGAAAAAGAAAATTATTAACAAGCCGCGTGTTGGCTGGAGTTTTTGGGGTCTTCGCAGTAGTTGTAGCTATTGTCACAGTAATTACCCTGTGCATTCAGCCACGCAATTTAACAACAGATAATTTAAGCAGTGACGAAACAAATCTACAACTGAATTCGTCTGTAAACGCTTCTTCATTGAGTTTTGAGCTGCTAGAAGATTTTAATAAAGATAACAAGTATGAGAGATGGTTTATAAACTCACTGGACACATCAGAGAAAGACAGCATAACCCAAGTAAGTAAATTCAATGGAATCAGTGGACCTTTGAATTGAATCTGATTGGGCCATGTTTTCTTCTGTGGTGCAGTTACGATTGGCAGTTGAAGACAAACTTACTCACAGCTACATGAAAACTGCTAATTACTTGGCACGGTGGCTGAGAGGTATATAATTTAATTAGTTAGATACCGTGAAAGTCTCATGGACTTTTATTGAATTTCAATTGTGTTTGTTACAGCAAGGGACTGGGACTTGGAGGATGCAAAAGACATGCTACTTGATGTAATCAATCTCTATGTTAAGTAAGCATCACATTGTGTGAATGCGAACTCATTTTGTAAACTTATTCGTGTAGCACTTGGACTGGCGAATCGAGAACGAAATCGACTCTGTGCTTGTCGATAACTTCACCTTCTTCGAACACGAATTTCCTATTTATAATGATGGAGTTGCAAATGCAGGTGGACCAGGTAATTTTCAAGATAATGAATTGAAAGTGCAGAATTGTTTCTTAAGAATTGTTCCACGTTATAATATGGCATTTTTAATTCAATTCAGTGTACACAGTTAATGTTGATGATTGGGACTTAAGGAAAGTGGCGATTGGTGGATATCGGAAAGAGTTTCTCCGATATGTTTACCGCATCTTCGAAGGAGCTATCGATTTTGGATATAAGAAGCAGGCGAAGGGAGAAATGATCGCTTATGGAATGCTCATTTTGAATGTTAACAATTATTCGCTTGCAAAAATTGGATGCTTCTCGTGTAAGATTTATTTTGCTATAATAAGTTTGAAATGTTTGTAAGATGAATTTTTATTTGTTAATTATGATTTATGATTCGCATTGAATCTCTCTGCTGTTTTTGTAGGTGTTTCTACGATTGGAAGTTTTCTGTTTGGAATAGATGAGAATTATCCTGGGTGGCTGAATCCAATTCTACTTATTAACAGTATGTTCTTTGGACCAATTTCACTGAGAACTCAAAGCACAAAATAAGTTCACTATCCGAATATTTTTGCTTTTGTAGCGTCTGAACTTGCTGATGCTCTCGTTAACCTCATGCTGCCTTACGTAAATGGGGAAAATCGGAAAGCAATTGAAGTATTTACGTATAACAAAGATGAATGGCAAAAAAGAGTCCTCACTTTTGTCGCAGCTGACCAAATCAGACCGGAATTCGGAGGAAGTAAAGTTGAAAGGGAGGAATGAGTGTTTGTTTGCACATATAAATAGAAACCGAAATAAGCTGGTGCTGATCTAATGACAAATGGAATGGAACGGAAAAAAACGAAATAAAAATACGCAAGTATGTAAATACATTTTCAATGGACAATGGACCGAATTAATATGTTAATCATGAAGCTGCATTAATTGTTGTTAATATCTTTTACATCACTATTACTTTCCTATTCACGAAGTTGCGAGCATGTAGCACAAATTGGAATTGAGTTATGGAATGTTTAATTGTAACTACCAAAAATTGGCGATTTACGGTTCAAATCTGATGGAACTTTTGTTTCTACATATTTCAATGTTTTGTTAATCGTAAAGAATATTCGCATCGTTCATAGGGAAAACTGTA
>JAQGAD010003380.1:0-10472 GCA_034696625.1 Isotomurus palustris
AAGGTTTTTGGTTCCCTAATGTTCGAATACATTATAATGTCGGTTATGTTTTACTCAACCACGTTAATTGAACTTTTTGAAACCGTTGACTTCATTTCCATGCTGGCAATAATTTACCCACTCTTGTTGTGCTGCACTTCACTTCTTCTTTCCGCTAACATTGGAACTAAGGTACTCTAGATTATCCGAAGTTAGCTATAAATAGTAACCTGCATTTTCCTAAGTTCCTGATTTCTTTTAAGATGAATCGAGTGAAGGAATGTCTTCTCATCGCGCAAGACGATCACAAGCTGTTCCCTGTCGAAGAGTTTTCAAATCTGATTCGGCGAATTGAAAGGAAAACTGTTGCTGTGTCTGCATTCGGTTGTTTCACAGTTGATTATGGCGTCTTGTTTAATGTAGTCCATTGACATTTAGAACAAAATATTCGTGAAAGCATGATAACGCAGTTTATCCCATTTGTTGCAGGTGGCCACAACAACTATGACTCTTTTTGTCATAATGGCTGAAGAAGGTAAACAAGCCTTGAATGAACACTGCTGAAATAATAATTGCATCGGTTAAATTATGTAAATATTAAATATACAATATAAAAAACTTGTAAATAATGACGTTTTACTTAAAAAAAACTGACAGTGACAATGTAAATTGTATCCGTAATGTTTGTAGCAAATAAATTTGCTGAGTTTAAATTTCCTCTACATCTTCGTCTGTTACATCCTTCCACAGCATGTCTAAAATAGCGAAGATATGGACAGAAAAGTTATTGACGTATGCCATTATTTCATCATTCTTTCGTTTTTGACATAATCTTTCTAATGTTGATGTTGTTTATGCAGGCACCACTTTGAAGATTTAGCACCTTATACGCATGTGCTGAACCTTGTAGGTCACCAAATATTGGGATCACTAGGATTTCATTTGTACACTCACTGCATATTCATCAATGTCATTGCATTTGAACTGGTAAAGATTTCTGTGACAGAGTCGATGGAACTTTTTCTTTCAATAATAACAGTAGAGAATAAATTCATTTTATCTGATTCTTGAAAGATTTGACATTCCTTTGGTTGATCTAGTGTACAGGTTTGGCATGTACAGTTTTTGTTTTTTTTACATTGATGACATTGTCGGTATGTAGGGATGTCTGAACCAAATTTTTGTGCATGAAACTTGCATGAGATGGATTTCATCATCAGCTGATTCTTATTTTGTGGTTTGCAGTTTGTCCCAAGTCATGCAAATGACCATCATGTTTCGTGTAGTAATATGTAGGTTGGTAAGTTTCAGCTTGTAGTAGGTTGAACTTTCCAAACAGACCCAAATGTTGTTCGATTATCTTCATAAACCGGTAAACAGAGAGACTGGCTATCTGGCATACTTTTTTTTAAAATTACCTTACTTGTATAATTGCAAGAAGTTGTACATTTTTGCATTTTTTGTATCCCTTGATTTTTTTATTCAGACGTTGTTTAAAAGTGCTTAGATTCAGACTTTAAAACTTAATTGTGTTTCGCAAAACTTATTGTATTATATTAGCCTAGTGCAAAGTTGAGTCTAAAAAAATCCACTCAAGTATAAAATTAATAAAGGATTTTTTACATATGCATGTGTGCGTTTTGGAATCATGGAATAACCCGCTTTAAAAGTAATTGGGATTCTAAATCCAAGTGAACTAATTTATTAAATGCTTTGAAGGTGGTGGCTGTCGTCACAGAACATTGCCCTAACTGTTGCGATAATTTGAGTTCTGCCATCGTTATTTGAACCAAGCACATTCGCTGCGATTAGTGGGTTGGTCATTTGTCATGAGATTCTCTGTGACCCTATGGTATTGTGGGTGTGTGAGAGAATGAGGGAGAAAATACAACACAGCCGAAATACCATTTTATAAGGCCTCGAAGACAACATTTTGAAGACAGATTTTTGTTTAATGTGATTTAAAAGCTGACAATAAACGATTATGTAAACTACCAAATGTTTTTAAATTCTGAATATAAAGATGATCGTCATAACTTGGGGGAAATTAACCAAGTAGGTGGTATGGACTATTCAAATGCTGCATACGGTATGCTCACACAATTGTTCAAATGTGGTTAGCAATGGCTTAATTGTATCTACTAGGAGGCATTAAGAAACAGCAGCGCAATAAAGTATAACTTTAGTACACAACAATATTGGTATAAAATTTAATTACAACAATTAACCTTCTAGGCTCGATAGGCACAATAGGAATAAAAGGCTTTTAATTTTTATACAAAAATGAAGACATTATTTCACACGATTGATTCAAGTTCATTTCGAAATTAAACGAACGGAGATCTCGTGCTGCCTTAGGATTTTCGACAGCAATTCCATAGAAAAAGTTTCTCACATAACTGGACAGACACAATATTAGTCATGTTATGTCTTTCAACACTTGCAGTTGTAACAGTTTTTCTATGCTCCGCCTTTGGTGAGTTACTGCAAGATCATAAAATTAATATTACAACGTGACGATCACAAAGAATGGATGTAATTTTAGTTTCATCTTCATTCTATTGGTTGCAGTTGAACATTCAGGTGTAAATGGGTTTGCTAATGCTCCTAACCCATGCATTCGGACTAAATGCCCTCGAAATCAGTACTGTGAAAGGTATAAACCAAAAAACCCATGCAAGGAGAAACAAGGTCCAGGGAAATTTTGTTTTGAAACGATCGCCTGTCGTGATTCACTTGAATGCTTGGAAATGAAATGTGTATGTAATTTGAAGAATAACACTTTTCAGTACTGCTAATATTTACACCACTTGTCCCATCTATAGACAACACAAGAAGAAATTACGACTATGACTGAGGTGCCTACAACAGCTTTAGCCCAAGCAAGCACTGCTGCAGATTTGCCTAATGTTTAATCCCTACGTGAGCTCCTGCTTGTTACTTTCTTCAAATTTGGCACATGAATATTTGGGCATTCTTTGGTGTATCCTTGTTTTGTATTAAAACAACTAAACTTCTATTGCACTAATTATCAAATCAAATAATTACCGATTTATTCCGTAATAATCAATTCATCTTTAGCTCCATTGATCATTTTTTCGTTCTTTCTTATGAAACAAATTTTGTTGTTTGGATTTGGTGTATTTTATATGCAAACCAGTAGTTGTATCCTACCTTACAAAATGCTGAACTTTTGCAGGGCTTTGTGTGCTCGGTTGTTTTATAAAACAAGCTTCATTTTAATTTCCTGATCGTTATGTTACAATTGCTAGTGCATCCCAGAAGCGAGTTGATTTTCAAACCAAACTAAGTTATGCCAAGATTTAGTAAGATTCCACCAAACAATGCTTACGTAGAATAGATTCGAGGTTTTGTTTCTTTATCCCATCTAAAGAATTGTAAAGGGATGGATAAAATCGACTTGGTGTCCCAAGTGCAAAATGAACGGATGCAAAAAAATTTCGTGACTTTGTGCAAAAAACAGATACAAAATCCCAAAAAATTGTCACAAGAATTAAGGCAAAAAATTTCAAAGTTTGCAAAATTTATGTTTAGTTTAATCCCAGCGATGTCTTGTTAGAAAGAGTGTACCATAAGTTGAATCCATTTCGAGTGGCACTCAGTCTTAGCTTGCTTCCCGTAAGTTGAATAATTCGGCAATCGGGTCTGAAAAATTTATCACAGAATATTCTTGTTCAGAATACCATTGGTTCCGAAAATTTATTTTAATTCAATGAATAATAATTGCGGGATAAGTCACAAGCAGACTATGATTGTTCCGTGCTTAGGACTTACGTATATATCTTATAAATAACCGAAGCACTGCGGATTGTTTTTAATAGAAGTACCAGTATGTTGAACAGTTGTTGTACACAACACATCCTCATGTTGTGAATTTAGCCGGAGCGAGCTTATTTGAAAGTATAGCAGTGATTTCGAAATTTTTTGAAACAAGAATCCATGCTGAAGTTGGGAGTATGTGAGTTGAGTAACAGTTGAATAATTCAAGAAGTAATTTTTCACACGGGACAAAAATAGGGTCAAAAACTGATAAACCGATTATAAAAAACTATTTTCTGCATATTTAGACAAATGCAGTTTTGCATCAATTTGAGTTTTTCATATGGGAAATTTGCCTACGTTGATTTGGCACTTGGCTCTCCGTACCTAGAAAATTAAACTGCAAGGATATTGGATTTTTCTTAATCTGGAATGGTTATGATTTATGATTATTATGAATTAATGAAGAAAATTCTTCTGGAATGATTAACTGGTACAATGCATCGACCAAATGTTTTCATTTATGATTTATCTAAAGAAGTTGGTATTGCAATAAAAAATTCATTTGTGGAATTTGGAAACCAATATGGAATATTACACACAGAGCAAGAACCCTAGGTACATGAAATCAGTTCAGAGTGTAGCACGAGTTTATTTTTAGTCTCAACAATAACTGGTTTAGACAACTAGGGTCTGCTTACAAATCGCATTTCGGGAAAACCAACAAATAAAATTCAATCGAACTAATGTAAAACTGTATCTGCTTCTGTATCTGCGAAAACAGACCTTTTGTATTTAGTAATCTCTTTTTCAACAAGAAACGAGAATTGCAACTTCAGTGTTTCCAATGTGTAGTTGCTACCTTTGGTCCAGGCAGATTTGAAAAACTCTCCTGCCCCATCAAGTAGCATAACATGGATTGGGTGTATCAGGTTATAGTAAACTACAGTTGTATGATACTGTATGATATTGAAATTTTTAGTTCGACTAAATGATGTCGAGTGTTAACATCTGTAAGCGCTCTTTCTAAGAATTCTCTTGGAATTTTTGAAAGCAACTCACCAAATGATTGATAACTCACCTATAATTTGTATTTTCCACTAAACGAGGGTGGACTGACTTAAAAAATTTTGACAGAGAAGATAAAATTTTAAAGTCGACACTGTCGTCAAAAGTTCGAAACGGAGATTGATCAGGCCAATATTCTCCTTCTTGTCTAAACCCCATATGTTTCTGTGTCATATCTTTGTAAGAGAATAAAATGTTTGTCAAGTTTTGAAATCTTAAAATACTTAATACGTATTTTGAACGTGTAATTGAAAAGGTGTTTTTAAGCTGGATATTGCAATTCCAATGTAAGCATTGACGAAAACTACTCAAGCAAGGCCCATGGCAAATCTCAAGAGCCAACAACTGGTAAGCGCCTTTGGCACTTCACATGAGTCATACGTTACAGATGAAATCACAAACAGGTAAATAGGACAGCTGGAAAATCTTTTTTGAGCCAAATTTGCTTTAAATAAGAAGAATTAAAAATAAAACAAATAAGATTTTTATGAGTAAAAACGCTGCCCATATTAGCCCAGGAATTTGGGTTTATAGTAACACGTAATGCGTACGGCCGTCCGTCCGTATGAATGTGTCACGATTTACTCAAAAACTAATAAAGGTACGGCCACCAAACTTGGCAATGTGTACGAAAAAGCGATTCTATTGTGTCTTTTGGAAACAGAACTCCGCTATGGTACTTAAGTCACCCGTAACCAATGCTGAAGTCCGTAAATGCAAACTTTGCTGAATTCTGTTAATCAATATCACAACCAAATGATAAAATCTGTTTTGCTACTGTTAACGATGTCAGCCCTTGTGAGTTATAACTGAACTTAAGTCCGTTTCTATGAAGCACCTTAAAGCTTGTTCTGAGCAGATTTCTGCGAGTATGCATCCAATCGAAATCAAATTTTGATCCAATGTACCTCTGCATAGTTTATTGTGTCCATCAAAAGATGAGCTTGTTACGTTAACTGACATGGTCGTGCGGGGTGATCAAGTTTTTTCGGTAAATTATAAACCGATAAACCGTAATATCGTTCTTAACTAATCAATGTAACAACTACACTGTTTTATTGTTAAATTACCTGCAGATCTATCTGCAATTTAATTATCCAGTATGCCTTAACGACTTAGCAACGGCTACTTAATTAATAAATTTATTTGGAAGGGTTAATTCCTATTGATACAAATTATTCGCATTGTACGTGTGCGTCTAATCAAATTCCTGGGCTTTGTGAATCTGCTTGGCGTAGGTTTTTCTTTCTGGGACAGATCTACGTATAACTTATATGTCAAAATTGGCTCCTGGTAACATGTAATAAAATTTTGTTTTTCCCAATCCAGCAGAATCTTTTAAGCTCCGTTTCAAAACTTTGAAGGCCAAAAGTGTTTCTCTTGTTCGTGTCCAGGAAGCAGGTGCAGATATTCATGCCTACCAATGCTAGCTCCAGTGCCCAAAACCAAATTTGATGCGTGGATTTGTCTAACCACGGAGTTTAACAAATATAATTCATCAAATATTTTTGCAGATGCTGATTGCTCCATTAGACCCGCAGGAATATCGTTTATAAAAGAAAAGAGGTCCAAATTTTGGGCTAGACTGTTTCTTATGGTTGCATTTTTCAACAGTGAGAGGGATTCCAAGTTCGTCATTTTTATAAAATGTTGTCTTGAGACTCTTGCACATGCAGAATCAGTAAGGGAATCTTTTAGTAATATCTGAATGGAAGTTTATTTTTGCTCCAGTCCACCCTATATTAGCAGTCATTGAAGCCTATATAGTCACCTATCAATCGTTTGGTTAGCTGCCCTCCAAAATTTCAAGATCATTCTTACAGAGAGAGTTTTACACTCCACATTATGCCGTCTCCAAACTTAAAGGAGGTAATTTCAATATCATACAGTCCACAACTAAAGTTTTCTATAATCAGATACACCCAATCCATGTTGCACTACCCGAAAGGGCAAAACAGACTTTCAAATCTGCCTGGACAGGAGGTAACAACTACAAATTGGAAAAACCTAAGTCGCGATTCTTTCTTCTTGTAGAAAAATAGATCACCAAATGTTAAAGGTTTTTTTTGCGGATACAGTGGAGCAGGTTGATATGGAACTGGAGTATCTGAAACTGAATTTTTAAATCTACTGAAACCTTACTAAAAAAGTGGAGATACACTAATTCCAACATAATTAAAATTATCAAAAAGTATTATATCAGGTTTAATTTTAGAGAAGATCACGAAGCATTCCATATCAAGCTTACATCGAAGTCGATTAAACATACCTGAATCAAAGTACTAAAAGTTAAAATCGCAGCTTGCCTCAAGCTCTTACTCTTTTTGACCGAATACAAGCTAGTTTTAGCCCAGGAAATTGGGCTTAGGAGTACGTAAACCGTCCGTCCGCGTAAAAATGTCTGTACGTCGAGGATGGGACTCAATTATCTCAACAACTACCAGACCTAAGACTTTAAAATTTGTACACCAGTCCAGAAAGCGATCTTGTTGTGCCCGCCAGAAACCCAACATTATGTGTTTATTAAGTCGCCCACTGTGACTGCTGGAAGTCCAGCAAAGTGGATTTCACAAAAAATTTTAAAACCTGATAACTTTTGTGTTTACTGTAGAAATTACATTATTTCCCTTTTTTAATATGCAGTATGTTATCTTGCGTTAATTGAATGAATATTTGGGTCTGTGACTGCAAAACTGGCCTTAGAAACCGAGATTAAGTGTGTTTCTAAGAAGCAAGGAAAACTTTGTTCGGGGCACTTCTACCCTTTAAATATGTCGGATTAAGCTTATATTTTGCAGTAATGTTAGGACTACAGGTTTGTTGTACATATCAGAATTTAGGCATCCTGCGTTAACTCCAAAGACCTAACGGGTAGATTAAGTATTTGTTAAAAGTTAATTTTCAAACTTAGCACTCTTAGCACACAATGACACAATTATGTACTTATATACTCCTAATTTTGTAGTACTATAGAACAAACTGCTGCCGTTAAGCAGGGATAACAGTACACTCAGGCACTTAGCAACGACCCCTTAATTATTGTTAATTCCGTTTCTAATGCCACATACATTTTCAAAAGATTGCATCTACCGATAAACATATCGCATCTATGATGTATATTATAATACACAATTATTTGAGTGTGAGGATAGTGAGGAATGTTTGATGTGTGTGTGTGTGTGGAATTAATGTTTAGTGTATAGATATGTGTGCTATAATTTCCTGCGCTTTCAGAGGCTGCTTGGTGTAGGTTTTTTTATGTTCTGTGCAGCTATTGCAACCACAAGCATTTAATGTCGATAAGAGATTACAGTCGGTTCAAAAGTTTGATCAAATGCAGCAACAAATCTGGGGGGTATTGGAAATGTAAAGCAACTTAAAGTTTTCCAAAATGACTTTCTCAAAAACTTGTTCTGGCTACCTAGATTTACACCTAACTGGTTTGTTAGATAAGAGACAGGCTGTGTGGATATTGTAACGTCCTTACTAAGACGTTGTTTATACTTTTGGCTGAAAGTTATTAGAAGAAATGAGAAAAGCCTTAATCGACAGTGTTATGAAGAATTTAAGTGTAAACATTATAATAAAAGACTAAAACATAACTGGTACTCTTCGTTGAATGAAAATCTCCAAGTATTATGTAATCTTGACCTCCTTGAACTACAAAAACGACGGCAATATAACCAATTAAACATAGATAAACTCATAGAATCTGCTACTAGTAAGTTATTGGAAATAGACATTTCTAGAATGAAGGAGACAACTACAATTACTATCTACAAAAGCCTAAAACTCAATGTTAACTCTAATGAATTTTTGAACACAATCAATAACTGGACAGTTGTTAGATTAGTGGTTCAATTAAAATCGGAAACCACTAAAATAACGATTCGTGGTAAAACGGCAACTCTAAGGTCGATTTCGAACCATTTTAATCAAGTGAATGACGAGGACACTTCATGTCTCACGTGTACTTTGAATCAGAAAGAAACAGCTTTTCACATAATTGTAGAATGTCCTGGTTACATTGAAGAAAGAGAACAGCTCCTGTTAAATAATAATGTCAAGGTAGACGATAATCTAAGTTATATTAAGATATTAAAACAACCAGAACTCACTGTAATATTCCATCTTAAAAAAATTCCTGAAGCAAGCAATAGACATGGGAAATAACTGGCTAAGAACATATCACGACTATAACGATGAATTGTAAATTTCAATCTAGCACCAATAAATCAATATACAATACAATTACTTTAACATATCAAAAATGCAGACTTCTAGCTTATCTGGAACTTCCAGAATTAGTTCAACAAGCTACTCTATTTTGCCCTATACCCGTACAATGGCTAGGCAAGTATCCATATACAATAGAAAAATACACAGATTACGTTCCATCATTACAATACTAAATGCATGTAAATATACTTAAATCTAAACTTCATTATTTCTAACTTCTGATCCTTAATGACGTCCCCACACCAATGGTTAGGCAATAAAACACAAATAAAATATGCAATAACTTTTTTATGTACAGCAACAACAATATAGTTTTTAACTGCAATCGTAAATTTGTAGGCATAGTAAGTACAATGTATGAATAATTTTCAAAAATAAAAACATATATTAAACGCTGACTCGAGTAATTTGACCGTTGATCCCGAATTCAATAGCTGCAAATGTTTAAAACGGCGGAAGCTCTTTTCTCACAGCTTATGATTCTGGTCCTACCCAGACGCTCAGACAGAGTTTAGTGTACATTTGTGTTTTCTTTTCCATGTAGTGATCAACAACAGTAATTTTAAAAAAAAACACTGGAATATACTGAAATCGAACAATTCTGCATTGATGATTTATTCATTTTATTTCCAAGTTGAATTTAAAAAAAAAAAATTGAGCACAGAGTTTAAGAGTGATCGCAGAGTAAAGAAAAAGGGGCCGCAGAAAACACAAAGTTTGGAAAAAATGAGAAAGAAAAGGGTACTTATTAGAGGAGGAAAAGTTCATCGAGTTCACGACCGGCAGGAAGAGTCCCCAAAACAGAAGCTACATTCCCCCGTTGCAACGCGACACTTAAGCGCTGCAGAAGGAAATTCGTCGCACGACGGTCCTGAGTAACCTCAGCGATCCTCCCTCCTATCTCCTTGATAAGGGAGAGACCGTCACGACCCCACACTCCGAACGTCTCAACAGCAACAGGGACAAAGAGGTATCTGTCCCGGAGGAAAGAGTATTTCTTCTTCTTCCTCTCCTCCGCCTCCAAAGCGGCAGCCCCAGCAGAAAGGGCGGTTGAGGAGACGTACGACGGAGCCACAGTGTCGGTGCAGGTAAAGTCCCACACCAAAGACCTCCCGCGCTTCCACGGGACCAACGTCATCCCGTCAGGCCGCTTCCCGTCCGACGAGGAGCACCCCGCAGGTTCCCGCAGAGAAGGGACTCCAGCGGAGTGGAGGGCACGAAGGATGACGTCATTCGCACCCTCATGACGGGACAAACGCCCAGCACTGCGACGACAAGATAAGCCGTGGTGGCCCACGGCACTGACTTCTGCTCCACAGGGACACTTGTGAGGGACACAGATGTCTGCACCCAAACGGAGAGCTGCTGCCACCCGAAACTGCTCGTTGGAAAGGAGAGTTCCAAGT
>JAQGAD010003381.1:0-10470 GCA_034696625.1 Isotomurus palustris
TCATGAATTTCCATACAGTAGTTCTTACGCAATTGCGTTTCAAATAGGCAGGACAATGAGCAGACTCACCCTGTATAACGTTACAAAATAATCGTAACACCCTGAACAGTTTTTCCCCACAGTGCGAGCGTATTTACGGAACAGTCGTTGCTAGCGACGAGGCGAATAAAAAAACATGGGACTGAAGTCCCATAAAAGTGGATACCAAAATCAACCTCAAGTAGAAACACACCCACTTTGATTATATCACAGCCGTGAAGCCCCGTCCAAGGACAGCAACTCACTCGATGTAAATTGTTGCATCTGGTTGTACACTAAGTCTATACCCAATATTCCATCTGGAAATCTGGACTGGAGTGCCATCAGATATCAAAATCTGTAATTATAAACTTCAAATTAAAAGTACATTATGTCTTCAAATTCCTGTTGTGCACCTAAGAAGCCTGAAGATATCGGTGATGACTTAGCCATCAAAGATACTGTGAGGAAAGCATATGCTGAAGTGGCAGTGAAAAATTCGGCTGGAGAAGAAGTCGGAATCCCTTCAAGCTGCTGTGGAGCCCCAAAGGAAGTCGACGTTTCTTATTGCAAGGAACTCGGATACTCGGAAGATGAGTTGAAAGAAATGGTGGATGGAGCTAATATGGGACTTGGATGCGGAAAGTAAGTGTGAAAGGTGCTAAGCATCTTTAGTAGAAGTAGTACACAACGTTAGAGTACTAGGTTAATATTATTGATTAATTTCTGTAGTCCAACTGCGATTGCTGGTTTGAGAGACGGTGAAATTGTCTTGGACTTGGGAAGTGGAGGAGGTTTCGATTGCTTCCTTGCTGCTCGAAAGGTAGGAAAGAATGGACACGTTATCGGTGTGGATATGACTTCCGAAATGCTCCAGAAAGCACGACGAAATGCCCAAAAAGGAAAGCATGAAAATGTGGAATTTCGCCTGGGAGAAATCGAGCATCTTCCGGTTGGAGACAACACAGTGAATGTAGTCATCTCAAACTGCGTTCTGAATCTGTCGACTGACAAGCCTCAAGTCATCCGAGAAGCGTATCGGGTTTTGAAACCTGGTGGTCGACTAGCCATTTCTGATATTGTGGCAACTAAGGAACTTCCTGAAGAGATCAAAAAGGACCTGGACCTTTACAGTGGCTGCATGGCTGGAGCAACTCCAATTGACACTCTTAAACAGAGCTTAGATGATGCTGGATTCATCCATGTCACCATTAAAGTCAACGAAGCAAGTAAACAATTCATCAAAAAATGGTCATACGACTCCGGAGCTGAAAATTACGTAGCGTCTGCAACTATAGAAGCTGTCAAGGCTGAGTGTTAGGAATCTAACTTACATATATCTTATATTATATAGGAGTGAGTAAGTTTACTTACGCTGAATAATAAATTTCAGTTGACTTCTGGATCCTTTGAGGATAACGAGTCTCCCACTGCACTCATTTTTATTTTCATTGCTGCAAGTATTCCTGACTTGACAAAATAATTATTTATTTACTGGTTGACAGAGAAAACCTGCATTCTTTGTCTAAGTCTTTTGATGTTTGAGTATTTTATCCTCGCTTGGTAGCGGCAGCAGCTTGTTGTTGGCCAGCGTTTCTGAGGATGATGCCGTTTGGATGGCCTATTAGAATTAATTAATAATTCAATTAAAATTGCACGAATGGCAGTTTTATCTGATTACACTTTACTACTGTACACTCCATCCGAGTTTACCTTATCTGCGCATGGAATCTCAAAAGTCAAAACACGCGTCGTATATCGTATTATTTGCATGTTGATCTGAAAATAGACAAGAAAGATTACCACACTTGTAACTCAACCTCAAGCGATTACACAAATCACAAATAACTTTTTCACCTATTTCGATTGAATTATTTTTAGTGAACGGAATGAACGATTTTCACTCAAGGACAATCCTCTTGTGGATGCACGCCTACTGTCATTTCCAGTTGGCTTCTGCAGCATCCCTAATCAATTGATCACGCGATTATAGTTTGTTAATTAGAATAATACTACAATACTAGGATGTTCTCTACAACAGATCGCTTCATTTTTGGAGGAATCTGTGCAGCATTCATTGGATTTGTAAGTTCTATCGCTCCAACTTTCCTCAACTTACAGAACATTCTAATTCTGACTGCAATTAATTAAAACTCTCACTTATAACTTCAGGCTGCCATTGCTGCCTACATGTACTTTTCAGTAAAGAACAGAGCTCCGAAAGAATTGCTTGTTTTAGAAGATGGCGAGATGGGAGATGGAACTCAATCTATTCAATCAGACGCTTCCTCTGATACTTTGAAACGCTCTCTGGAGTCAGTCATACATGCTCCAGTGAAAAAAATAAGTTTCTGCCATCGGCAGACACTGCAGATGCAGTTGGAATCGCAGCATTCGCCTGCTAGGACGTTCATTCCATCTCCATGTTCCGATTCTCACGTTAGCTGCGCTTCCAAAAACGGAACAGCAACGAAAGTTAATCATAAGCGAGGCAGCGTTCCAGTAATTTTAGTTACCCAACCATTATAAGAAGAGTACACGTATAAAATGACGAATCTTGTAATTTTTTATTTTCCCATATTGCTGTAAGAAGTAATCAACTCATAAAAAATGGAAATAGAATAACAATTAAGCAAACCGATTATGAACCAGCTTGATTATACACGGGAGTTACGCAAGAGAGACAATGGAGTAAACAGAATGAGTGAGATAAATATGACAGTCCAAACAAGTCAAACAACCCTTTTTGTGCCTACTTGTTTCAGTACACATTTTGATATGAATGTTATGCATTAGGTATTCACCAGTAAATCCTTTAACAATTGTTCAATTGAGAGAAACTTAATGGATTTGGACTTGAATATATTTCATAGAATTAATTGGCCAAGTCGTGAGCATCAGATATTCAATCGGAAGCTGCAGCAACCTCTTTCGCCTTCTCGGATTCCTGAATTTCCTGCTTCTTTACTTCCAGAATCTGCATTATGTTTCTGAAAATAGCCAACAATTCACATATAATGTCTGCGTGGCAAATACAGTAAATCGTAAACCTTACTATACTAAATTGTCACTTACTCATCGATGAAGGTATCGAGCATGGAAGAAGCGGCTGTGAGGTCGTGCCAGATACACAAGTCTATCATTTCATAAGCATTTCTCGGAGTAAAGAAGTTGTGCAGTTCTTGTTCACAGAACTCCTTCAGCGAACTCACTTCGTACTGCAAACACACACGAAAAGTAAAGTTACATTTCGAAACTAACTGTGAATCCTAGACATCGTTGATACTGTGACATGGGCAGTATGGTAGCAATACAATACTTTGATACGCACCTTTCCTGCAGCGTCGAGTAGCTGCATAATAATCCTTCCGTTGTCGTCCTTGTCAGCCCAGTTGTCACTCAGGTGAAAGTCGCCCGTGTATAAGAACGAGAGAAAGTATTGCACAGCAGCAGAACTCATGTCTGTGATTGATATAATTCCTTCGTTTGACTCTTTGGATGTGGAATCCTCTAATATCCGCTTGAGGACAGGACTACGAGCTGCAACACAAATGACAATTACAGAATTACAGGAGATGCAGTGATAGTGGGTTATCAGGTGAAATAATTGAAGTACCTGCCAAGATGCACTTGTGGACTCTGCACGTTTTCTCTCCGTCCTTCACTTTGAATATAAAGTCGGAGAAAGGAACGTCGACGTCTTCATCACCGGTGACACCAGAAGTGAAGAGGAAAGCGCCGATGTCATTGCTGACCCGAAGAGCTCCTTGTTTGTTTAAAGCTTCTTCTTCCTCTTCGGCGATGTCTCGTTGCCCCATAACGTGTGGAATGATCTCCAGCTGTACTTTAATGGAGACGTAACCTTCCTCATGTGCATCAAGAAACGTGTTAAGCTCGGGGACCTCCCACTCCTTCTTTTCTCCGTGTTTCAATGTGAAGATGTGCGAATCTGAAAGAATGGTAAAGATCGTTCTTTCATATAAAGTTGCAATACTAATCAATAGTTTCTTGCGGCTATTGATAAAGGAGACAGTAATTAAGAAAAGACTGCACTAACCAATGTTATAAACGGGCTGGTTCTGTCTCTCAAAAAACCGAAGTTTGAAAGAAGCCTTAATTCCAAACGGTACTTCACATCCGAGGCCCTCGTGGTAGTCGAGAACTTCACGTCTCACTCCAACTTTGAAGAAGTCTTCTTCGTAAGGCTTCTTCAGGAATATAAACCAGCGGTTTGACACCTCCTGCAAAGTTAAGAATAAGCAGGGTAACTTGAAGATGAGACGAAAGAAATGCGAATTTAAGGTGTGTGTGCCATAAAAAACGCAAAGCTCTGTTGAAACGCGAGACAAGTAAAAACGCGACTTACCACCGAATTTCTGGAGATGTAAGGATCTTGATTCACGAAGATTTCTAAATGCAAGTCTTCTTTGTTGTCCGGTCCATAAAAAGCATCTGCAACTTCGCAGTGAATGTTAAAGTCTTCAATATTCCACTGAGTAGTGATCTTGTGTTGGCGAAGAGGTTCAGGCTGAAGCTCCATGTTATTTAAACTGACTACAAAGAATATTGTTTCCTGGGAATATTGATACTTAATCTATGAATATTATTGTTAGAATAGAAGATGTTTCTTCCTTCACAACAGCCGAACGAATGTTTCACAAACTAGAGTTCTTGCTCATGCAAGAAGTGAACAACTTCTTAAAGATGTTATTTTTAAGTGTCCTGTGTGTGTAAGGGTAGAATTAAAATTATCCAAAACTCTCGCACACACGTAGATATATTTTTACTATTAGATAGGATAGGGTTGGTGGGTCAGTAGCATCGTAAACGAGTATTGTAAGTTCTGAGTGTGCAGTCTTTCCTTTTTCTTGGAATCAGAGGTGACAGATAAGAATAGCGTTCATCTTATACCTTTTTAGATTTCCTGAAATTCCAGAGTTACTTTGGTTTTCTTTTGTTCTTAATCCTACTTGGAATTACTCTAAAACGAGTTACTTCTATTTTCATAGCTAAAATAGCTTCTATAAAAAACTCCGGATTTCCAGGAGTTCAGGGAACAATTGGATAGATGCTATTCTTGGATTGTTATTGTTGTAATATTGAAACTTTATTTTTTACTGGACAAGGTACAAGCGATGCAACACTGAAGAAGTTTAAGATTATCATCATCGCTGCAAATATTCCTGACTTGACACATAAAAAATGTGTTCCTCTGCATAATAATTTATTTACTGGTTGTCAAAGTCTTTTGATGTTTTAATATTTTATCCTCGCTTTGGGGCGGCGGCAGCTTGTTGTTGGCCAGCGTTTCTGAGGATGATGTCAAGAGCCTTTTGGATGGCCTATTCGAATTATGTAATAATTCAATTAACATTGCACGACTGGTAGATATCAACAAAGATTCAGAATAATGAGCCGTACCTCTGGGATTGGTGGTGAAGTTGGGAGATGGTCTCCTGTTGGCTGGAATCCGTTTTCGTCAGCGACATACTTGACTTCGATCAATTGACCTGTGACCAACAATTCATTCAATCAATAAATGAACATCAGAAATTCATTCCTCATCTTTTGTGAGCACAATAAGTTTACCTTCAGGGGAGTAGTAAGAGTAAGATCCAGTAAGAACGATTCCCTGTTCCTCTCCGATCTGCTTCAGTTTTCCAGACTGCTCCTGCTTGGATCCGTCGGAAAGTTCGGAGGCCCAGCTGAAGGTTCCATCTCCCTGGTCATCGAATTCACTCCGAGTGATGGTAACCTCCTTCTCCTTCTGAGGTCTGGCAGCGACCACAGCGAAGACGGCAAAAGCGATGATAACCTAAAGAGACACACATTCTTATTAGTCCCTGAAGAAGACGCGCTTCCAACTTCCATTGTTGTTGTTGTAGGTTGTAGCTGAACTTACTTGTTTCATCATTTTGAGTGAGAGTTAATGGGACTGAGGTTGAAGGGACACTTTTGATCTTGTGGAATTGGCTGAAGATGATTGAATGAATTGTCCACAAGCGAGCCCATCTTTTATACCATCTCATCTCGATCACAGATCCCCTTCTTTTCTACCCAAAATAGGAACGCGCATCTAATTGACCTTTAAAATTAACCACACTGCATCTTATAGCAGCAAACTGCAGTTGGCTTAATTCAATTTAAGTGCACAGAGGGTTGTAATACATAATCTCAATTTTGTGACAGGTCCCTGAAGAATGTCATCCTATCTATAATCTGATTGCCCTGACACTTATGCATTTGAGCAATTAATTACACACTGCATCAATTACCGCATTACTCGCATATACTTACAATTAGCACTACAAATTTAGTACCTTGTTATTGATAACCATTGTAGCAAAAATTAGAAGCACAATAGACGCAATCAAAATTGAATATCATCCAGCAGAATCATAACTGCCCAACAAAAATGCAAATGATCAAAATTAATATTTACCCTAATCATCTTTTATTACTATATCCTTCGATTAAATCAAACTAACGAGCTTCTAAGAGATCCAATAAAGAACAAAAGCGTTTGTGAAGGTTGTCGAGTATTTTGTTGAAATTCGTTCATTCATAAAGATGCAGGACAATCAATCACTCAGGTCATTATAAAAGATAATCTTCATCAGATTAGATATCTATCATCTCATCTTGTCATCATCTTCACTCTCTGTCACAAAATGTTTGTATTAGAAACTAACATACATTCAATCTGTGTATAATATTCCATGTAAGCTGACTTAAACTCCTAATTCTCATATCTCTTTAACACACAAAGTCCTACGATGTGTGTGTGTGTTATTTTTTTCATTGGCAACTGGTTAGAAAAAATTATCTTAATTGAAACACTCGCAATTTTGGTCAATTTACATTCAATCCCTTTGTCAGTCTAGTGTAGTAATCCGGTACAGTTACTCCATGCAAATACGGTTCAACTTAAATAAAAACATGTGGGCGATTCATTTTTGTCTCAGAACAAGTTTTATGGATGAATCTATCTATCTAGCCAGTTCTATGATCTATCCCAAGAAGATAGACTGCGTGCGTACTGCAAATCCGTAATTAGCCAGTATCGCGTAGGATTACGAGGAAGTTATGGACGTAACTATATTACAAAGACTAAATACTTAATCTTCAATTCAACTCCGGCTAACGAACTGCACAAGCCTAAAATACCAAACGCAAATGTATTTTACTTTAGTCACATTGGAGTCGAGTGACAGGCTACACTTTAACCAAGTGTCGACGAGGTTCGATCATAATGGCCCTCTCCAGTATTCTCTCGTCCTTACTAATTTTTCTTCTTGTTCATCGGTGGGGAGCGATGAGTGCCGATACGGATTCGCTAACAGTGGTAAGGTTTTTGAAACTCTTCACCAAAAATACAAACCTTAAGTAAGATTAGGAAGGTTCATAGAATTTAACTACAACAGGAATCATTAGAAAATGACACCACCATCAATTCGCTCTTTGACGATAATTACATCAACAGTAGTAGTTCACTCTTAGGAGAGATTGAAAAACCTCCAGAAGACTCCAGAGACTTCCGGGGACTTCGTCTTTCAAATGGAATGACTGTTCTACTCATCAGCGACCCTAAAGCCAGCAACAGTTTCGCTGCACTCGCATTGCCTGCAGGTCTTTACTTCATTGCGAAACTAATAATAAATTGCTAAATACCCAGATTTTTTAATTGAACTTAATCTACAGGAGGTATGAACGAGCCGCCAGACATACACGGCTTAGCCCACCTCGTCGAACACGCTCTATTCCTCGGATCCTCGAAGTTCCCTGAGGAATTTTCCTTCCCAAAGTTCATAAAATCCAACATGGGAACTTATAATGCATTTACGATAAAGGATTTTACAGCGTTCCAATTTCAAATCATAAATTCCAAGCTTCCGGAAACCTTACACAGATTCGCGAACATGTTCATCTCAACCTTATTCTCGTACTCCGCCTTGGAAAAAGCAATCAACGACATCGAATCGGAGTATCAACGAGGAGCTCCAGAGTCCAGTCACCAAATGCATCGGATTAGTGAACTAGCAACCAACCCCAAACACCCTTACAATCGCTTCTTTCTTGGTAATCGAAAATCTACAAAATTACTAATCAAAAATTCACTTCCTTTACCACAGCTTTTAATAAGCCTCTCCCTATTTTCAGGAAACAAAGAAACTTTGTGGAACGACCCTCTTTCCCGTGGCATCAACATTTCTACCGCGTGTTCGCAGTTTTTCGACCAGTTCTACTCAGCCAACCTCATGTCACTCGTAGTTGGAGGAAACTACACTTTGGACGAGATGCACGCGATAGTAGAAAAAGAGTTCTTGCCTATTCAAAATCGAAATGCATCTGTTGAGGTCTCAGCAGAGCCGCTTTTCTCTGATAAAGAACTTCATGAGTGGGTCAATGTCAAACCCACGGCAAGACTTTTGGAATTAAACCTCTTTTTCTCCCTGAATGATTCCCTCTCACAGGTAATTCTGAGTTATGCTTGTTTAAAGTGACTAAACTTCGTGAATGAATCTGACAAGCTGACGTGCTTCCAGGCCTCGAAATACGCAACAAATCTCCTGGAATCGCAGCACGAAGGAGGATTGTACCACTTTCTAAAACAGAAGAGATGGGCCAGACGGATTGAACACATGTTACTGGAACTTCCTGGACAAAACCTTCTCCTCCTTCAAATCCACCTGACCCATTCCGGAGCTGCAAACAGAGATCAAGTCTTATGCCACGTTTACGAGGTAGTTTTGTCAATAAATGTGTCTAAGATAGTCCAATAAACCACATCCCTCATCATTATAATTTAATCTCACAAGTATTTAAGTGAAATTCGCCGCTGGGAACCTGAGGAGTGGTATTGGAATCAGTTAAAAGGCATGGGAGACATCAACTGGAAATTGCTGCAGTCAGGTGCAACCACTTTGACGGAAATCACAAGTTTCGCAGTCACTTTGGGAAAGGTAGTCAGTAGACAATCCGTAATAATTCAGAGCTGTTACAAAAAAGCTTAATCCTGTGGTCACAACTTCCAGGGAATCAAGGCAGAACGAGTTTTAAAGCACGGCAAACTCTTCAACGAATTTAACCCTGGGGAACTCGATGACCTTTTTAACATCATCTCGAATCCTGTGAACGCAAAGTACGTCTGAAACGAGCTAAGAACCTAAACTAAGGGATCTTTCAACCGTCTGATGAAGTAGATGAAGTATGAAGAACATGTCAGCATACCGCTGTAATATTTTTCCAGGTTCGCTTATGTCGCGAAGAACTTGACAGACGACGAAGTTCCACTGACAGACCCGTTCATCCCAATCCGCTACGGAATGTCGCCCGTTACGCAATTGCTTACTGACGTAAGTCCAACCACAATCAAATTCAAGCTATCATTGAACGAACTGGATTAATGATTTACCAAGGAACGTAATTAATTCTCACAGACACTTGCAAACTGCAGTTCAAACGAGGCGTTTACAATGCCTCCAAAGAATGAATTCATCCCAAGTAATTTCCAACTGATATCATCAGACGTTAACTCTTTGTTTCCAAACTCCTCAGACGACGTCAACGTCAACTGGGATTTCCCTAACTTAATTAGTGACAAACAAACGACAAACATGTCCAAAGTCTGGTGGTGGAATGCCTCAAGGTTTCCACAGCCTCAGCTCGAATTCACTTTAATAATCCGAAGTCCTTGGGCCAGTTTCGATCCGCTTTCCAGACTCTGTGCATTAACCTTCGTCTCGCTCGTTCAGAGGGTTCTCGCACCCACAACAAAAGTTGCAGAAGAAGCAGGTCTAATGCTGGAGGTCTACAGCATGCAGATTGGAATCAAAATTAAAATATCAGGATACAGCGACAAAGCTCCACTTCTGTTTGATCGAGTCCTGTCGACTCTTCTCGATCCGAACATCACAAGCGAAGTGACTCCTCAATTCTTAAACAATCTGAGTCGTCAAGCAATATTCACAACATCCTCGAATTCACAACAGCCTGGAGACGAAGCTGATCAAATGGCTCGCTTTCTCCTGAGGGAACGGATGTGGGAAGCAGACGACTTGAATGAAGTTATTGAAGACATTACTGAAGAGAATTTGCTGGACTGGAGACGCCACTTTTTCGACCGCATCCAACTTGACTGGCTTTTTTCTGGAAACATTTCACCTTCTGAGACGCTAGAAATCACAAACAACACGGAAGATATTTTCATCGAAAGAACAAAAAGTAGAAATATCCTCGCTCCTCAAACCGTTGCGAGTACAAGAGACATTTTCCTTGAGCCAGGTTGGCTAAGTCCTTTACTGCCTTAGTGCCTTTTCATCATCAAGTAATGAACTATATTTTTTAATCATTTGATTTGATTGATGTTTTATTTTGTCCAGGCAAAGAATGGCTGATTAAGGAAGATGGCGACGAGATGCACAACGAATCTGCAACATTCATCTTATTCCA
>JAQGAD010003382.1:0-10469 GCA_034696625.1 Isotomurus palustris
AAGACGTTGATTCTTCCCTTCAGACAAGGATACGCCAATAGCATTTGAGCTTCACACACAGAGGAGTGGTTGTGCGACGATATGACAGTTCAAGGCGACCGGAAAAGTGACCCTGAAGGGCCCTACACCCTTTTGAAAGTTCATGTCACCATGGTCTTTAAAAAGACTATTCCCCCTTAAGCTTAATTGCAAAATAATCTCTGCCTGCGTTGGCCTAGTTTGATTAATTAAATCACAACAACTTATGCAGCTTGTGAGTTTTATATGAAATTAACTTCAGATTTAATAGATCCATAAACCTAGATATTTCCTGAACCCGGCGTAATGCCTCTAATCGTATAAAAATTAACATGATAATTTATCAGATCACACCTTGCAGCTATTTTCTCAACTCGGCATTTTGTTTCATTGCTGATAAATTCAGAAACGCAAATGAAAGTTCTCAAACAAAAAGTATAAAAACATTAAGCTAAGATTTCTAAACCCATTCCACTTCTCGCCAAGTTGAGTTGCAAGAAAACACTTTAGTTTGACATCTCGTTGCTCCAGTATTTTACGCGGAATCCTGAATACCTGAAGGGAAGAAGAAAAGGTCCAATACACGACGCTCAAATCACATATAGACTCTACTTTTGCCAACAAGCTTCGAAAAATGAAGTTCTTTATTTGTTACCTTTTTCTCCATGCTGGAGTTATCATTTTTACTTCAGCTTCAAGCCCTATACTGAAACAATGCGGGACAAATAATGACCGGGAAGTATGCAAAAAACAAGGAGACCTGGATTGAAGATGTCATGCATCTGAATGCAGATCCATTCAAAAGAAAAGCAACAAATATGGCTGCAAGTATTCATTTAAAGACGACGACGGAAAAACATTTAACAGAAACGAAAAAGATGGTCTGCACTGCCTCCGTATTAACTCCGGGGAGAGCCGCGTATGCAAGCAGGGAGTTTGCGAATAAACTACTGATTAGGTAATTACGATTACAATATTTATTAACAAATTTGATTTTCATAGAACAATTTCGGCATGCTATCATGATATTTCCTGAGGCTTTGATTCTTTACCAATTTTTCTCGTATACATTACAGATTGCCTCACACCCTTTAGAACTGACCATTCATTGCAAGAGTTAATAAGATGATACAGAGTTAATTAATTAAGCAAACCTAGAGTTAGTTTTTCACTAAAAATTTTACTTGTAAGAATATAATCATTGTGTTATTAAAAGGCGAATCCTATTTCTTGCTCATTCTCGAGGCCAAGCATTTTCCTCCCCTGTTTACAATTGTTATCTCTTTCTACCTCATCACGAGCAAAGATAAGGTTTATTATGAATCGCAGTTCCCGAGACTTCGCGCACAACTTTATAGCTGCACAATATACTCTTTTCCCTTTTAGTCTCTTACACACTATCAATTCGTATTAAACTCTCCTTTCATCTATGCATCAATTTCCTTATTAACTTGGATCTTTTTAAACAAACAACTTTTTATACGAAAGTTGTTTGTTTCTGATTCCATCCGGTCAGCTTCTAAGATGATTATTACCGTTTTAATGATGAAATGAAAATAAATTAATGTGAGGGTGACTTTTTGTATGAGTAGATCAGCTACATTCATCGCCTATGTGGTTCCTTTGGGAGGCTTACTGAGACATCATAAATTCTTTTCTTCTTCTCTGAGTGTTGATATAATAATAATGTCCTCATCCTTCTATCTACACTTACGATATGAGGACATTCCGTTTGATTTTCTCATCATTCTATTGTTCTACTCTATTTATATCAGTGTCACTCTTGGAAGACTAGACTTAAGTGTATTAAGCAATCATAATGCTTTACATAATAAAGAGAATCAACAGTCAGCCAATAAACAAACTCTTTCTGAAATCATAAGCAAATTAATTTAACTTATTTTATATCAAGGCCAAACTTTCCTTTTCACAACAAAACAGTTTCACACTTTAATACTACACAAGCATTCATTCAGTTTAAAGTTATTCAAGAGGAATTAATGGAGACTCATTTAATGTCTAAAGTAATCCTGGATGCAAAAATATGTAATTGTCTTCATGTTCCTCAGGATTTTGTAAATGCTGTTGGGAAGTTCTACCGATTTCATATCTATAAAAATAAAAACTCAAGAGACACTGTCAAATCAGTTTGTTCTTCGCGGAGAAAGATGTAGGCTGAGATACTCACGCGTCTTCAGATAATTCTACGTAATATTTAGTTACTAATTCTCCGTCTTTGTTTCTGTGAATAAATTTAACTGTTTTTTAGCGCCACATTGTCCTTCCGATGATAAACTTGTTGCGCAATTTGGCCTCACATTTGCAAACATGCCACAAAGCCATTCCCCAATATAAATTGCTTATGGAGAATTAATAGGGATTAATGTGGCTGTTAAGGGGCCGTTAGGAAATTACCCAGACCTTCTTCCCTGCTTATAAGAGTTAAGTTAACAGGACTTGTAATCACAACTCCTCATAAAAGTAACTAGCCAACTTCAAAATTTACACACCTGGAGACTGTCCCAGCAGAGATTGTGAATATATCTTATTTTACTAGACAAGTAAACTCAACTGAACCCGAAAGTCATGTTTATCACTACCACCTTCATGCTTAATTACTTCGTTTAATATTTGTGCAAATCCAATCTCAAGCTTCATATGCGGAAGCCGAATTAAATGATATATGTTTCGTAGTAAATAAATCCATCCTAACAAGAATAAAATAACTGTCTTCCCCACAAGAAGTATATTTAGCAATCTAAAATCTTAATTGCGTCGTTATTATTGGCACCTATACTGCCAACTTCCTCAAATCTTCATTACTTAAGCATAATTTATAGAATTTCATTGTAACACTGGATTTCATTCGAACACAATTTGTTTTGCCATTCTCCCTTCAACCAAAATCAGCTTCTTCCTGTTTCTCAATCAAGGCTACATTATCACCGTTATCTTCAGTTTGTGTACTCATCTTTCTGCAAATTTTAACGGTTAGTTAAATGGAGATTAATCGGAAACCTGAAGACAATAACAAATGCGAGTTTCTTGCTGGAATGAGAAAAGTACATAAAATACTTCATCAACCTCTCATCTTCTCTGAATAATTGTTGCTTCTTAATGGAAGTCATCTTGCATGGAGCTATAAGCAGTATGGAAGTGTGCAGCCGTATAATATTATTATGTATTTGATTAACCACAGGAGGTCTTCGTTGAAAATTAGGCATTAAAAGATAAGGATGCTACAAAGTGACGCTCCGTTAAATTTTATGAAGTAACGGAATAACAAAATATTCTGTTATTGATAATTCCGAGGGAGATTCCGAACCTAAATGACGCAATGGTTGTATATGAAATTACGAGCTCACTCTGTGAATAATACGAAGGATTTAAAATTTCACCTACTCCCTTTTTGCTTACCCATTCATCCACCAACCTTTGCTGCGAAATTCGACAACCAGCAGAATCATCATCTTCCTTCAAACATGTTTATCTCCCACGATACTACATACGTAACGTTCATATTTTCACTACAATTTTACCTGGATGTTGGATGATCCTGACGTGGATACTTCACTCTTATCACTCCAGCCATTCCTGACAGAGTAGAAGAGCCTCTTCAGGATTGCTACCTATTCTACCCATTCAACATTAATGGTTGGATTTTACAACAGAGTTTTTAATTAAAGTTGAATACGAAAAGGCAACAAATGGCTGTTAGATATTTCTTGAGTGATGGACAATTACACGTCTTTCTCTGTCGCTCAAAATTAGAAAACAAAAAGTAAAGACGAGATAATGTTAAGACTAAATTTGAACCCTTCGTAATTACACACACAAAGAATTTGACAGGGAAAGAGACGAAATGTTTGGGAGTAACTTCTTCAGACAGTTTGTTTGTGTAAAGTGTGAAAACTGAAATTAACAACCAAATACCAATGTTAGTATACATTTGTTGTGACCGCCCTCATCAGACTCCTAAGCTTTATATTTTCTTGTTAACGTGCATATGTAAATTTAGACGATGTGAATTCATGTTGGATAGATTTTATCATTTCAAAATGTGTTGATCAAGTTGAAAAAGTAGTGTTAGGAATCATAGCTCATCACTAGAACTCGTAAAAGAAAAAGGGACTTTAGAAGTTTGACCACTCATATATATCGCACACTTTCATCCATCTCCTTCGAGAGTTCTCTTAACGCAAACATAGTAATTAACATATCCATTTCTTATTTTTTAGCTAACAGTTGATAGCGATTAATCTTCAAAGCCAGCTCAAAAGCTCAACTTCCGTAAAAGAAGAAGTGTGTGTGATGTGAGAATCAATTCATTTTTGTTTGTCAGAAGACGAGGCTCTCTCCTTGATCTGCATTGATTGTGGTAGAAGCAAGGATTGCTGTATGTTTCAAAGACTGCAATCTTATTAGTGTATTTAATAGGAAAAGAATTTTCCTTTCTTTAGTGCAAAAGTGTACGCTAATTGTTTAATTGCAAGAATTACTTGTTCACTCAGTAATTTAAAGTGGCAATTATACACAGACGCTAGGTAAGCTAGGCTATGAGGCAGCTAGTCTGTCAACTTAATTAGTTGCAAATTGGTATGAAATCTACTACAAATATTTTGGGGTGAGTCAACAATCCAATTTAATGTGGAAATCAATTTTAGGTACTTTTTCATGTTGCGTGTTTGCCCGAATGGAACTTGAGCTGTAAAAGTATTCCTTTTAAGGATTCAGGGTTTTCAAGTTGACAGTTTGGGTTAACATGGACTAACCTTGTAGACAATAAATCTGCTTGTTCTTGGTGAATAAACAGATGACTCAATGCTTCTCATTCTTCCATCGTCTCATGCGTCATAACTGAAGTAAAATATAAATGATGCAGTAGACAACACATCCCATAATTAATTAACAACGAACGATGATGACATAGAACCTATGCTAATCAGTTAAGTGTCTCAAGAAGTTAAATTCACTCGCCTTCGTCTGCTTAAACAAACAGAACAGACATTTCGAAGATTGAAATTTTAAAAGCTAGTTACATCCGTTGGGGATTTGAAGTCGATCTGATTGTTGACTTACAAGTTAGTTCTTGCACAGTTCAAAACAAGAAGTGTCACAGTCAAATATGTACTATCACTTAGCCTCGCCGGTTGGGGCTATAGTAACAGGACGCTTTCTATGTGATGTGAAAATAGCCAACATTTACACTAAAAATATTGATTACTATCAATCTTATGTTTAGTTGATACAAACTTAACTAATGAAAAAAAAACCTAATACGTCAGAGACCGATACAAAGCTACTTGGCAAATGGTTTGATACGACTCCTGGTATTCCAGAACATTAACAGATTAATTCGTGTTTTTCATCCGCTTCTTCAAAACAGACCACATTTTATTTTCAGAGCTCCACTTAAAAGCCACCTGTTTACTTGCTTAAACTTGCTAGCGAGTGACCCCAGAAATATGGATTAAAATACACAAGTTGCGAAACCTAGGGAAGGCTATGAGGCTACCAACCTGGCTATAAGTAAACTTAATGTGCTTGAGGAAAGGTATCTCGTTGATCTAATCTCCACAAGGGTAAATCACACGGACACCTGCTGGTGGCTCTAAAGCAATCTTGTTTAATTGACGATCACATAATATAGAATTCAGAATCAGTTTTTGTAAGTAAATTACAACTTCAGTCCCTCTGCTGCGGCATCTTTAACGTGAATATCGATCCACATAGGCAGACACGAATGAACGAGAAACGTGAAAGGCTAATCGACGTCAGCATCCTGCACAAATAGCAGTTAATCCAGAAATGCAGGCGAAGGGAAATGGATCTTCATTGTTTGCACCAAGGTAAGAGCTTGAATTATTCGCATACTAATATTCACAACAGTTTCATTAAAGACTGGCAGCAGATCCGAATACCTCCCACAATATAAACGCTGCTGGTGAAGATAGGTTTTTGATTGCGCATAGCAGATATGCAATTTATAACTTTAACTTTACTAACAGTTCTATTCCCAACCATACCTTTACTTTTATCCCACATACCCTAATCACTCAAAACCAAGTCCCATGCTTTTCCCCATTCCACTTTTTTTATCTGAAGACCGCTCAGTTTCGTTAGGTTGTGCAGAGGGTTGTAAAATAGGCATTGACGTTCATTCCGATATCAAGCAAAAGCACCAATAGGCAAGTATACCTATGCGACATTCCTGCTCCCCTGCAAGAAGATTGCAAGGGTTTATTCTATCAGTCTCTAATTTTGCATAGCCAGAAAATGCAAAACTTTCAATTTGTAACGGATACAACAGTTAATTCCCTTTTTCAAATGATCCAAAGCACGAGCGGCGTGTGGAGGCTCTGTTCGTGGACGTGATGCATCGAGTAGATTGTTCTCGAAGTATTTTCCGTGCTCCCGTCTCTCCAGATCCCTCCACTTCCGCTACGTTTCATATTTTTCCTTGCTTAACGCACAACAGCCTTTTTCTCAAAAAATGTCTTTCACCCTTGGCGAGAAGCTTTGCCCTCGTGACTCCTTTCAGACAGTTCATACAAACGTGCATGTGATTCTAAGGCCCAGTTAATACCGGGTCACTCCTACCGGTCACCCTTGTATTTATGATTACTTTTTCACTAAGCATAACTCTATTGTGATCTCGTCGAACCCAAATTCTTTCCTTTCTACTGGTGCGCTGGGAAGGACCATTCTGGTAAAAACTTGTTAACCTGGTCCCTACACTCATTCTGCTACATCTTACACTAGATACTTTTTCGTGTTAAAATGTCATGGTCAGTAAATGCCACCATGTCTGACGTCAAGAAGATATCCGATTATGTGATATTATTCACGTCTATCTATTAGGTTATTAAACTCAATCAAGTAAAATCTAATCTATTCAGTGAAATCCCTCTGCGCACTTACATCACAGGGGAATTTTACAAGGAAAATGAACCATTAAATAAAGTGCTGTTCCACTCCCACAGGGTAATACCGTTGGGAGAATTGAAACTTCTGTGTTGATTGGAAATAATGGATCGCCCGAAGAAACACAGAGACACTGGCGTAATCAAACATTAATCCAGATGGAATGGAGTTCTGACAAATATTTATCTCAAAGCAAAATCCACATAAAAGCTTTCTTTCGTTTTACAAAGCAGCTGAATACATTATAAAAATTAAAAAGAAATTACCCAATCAATTATAAGGCTTCACCTGCGTCACCAAATACAGACAGCAGAAAATATCCATCCGGGTTACGAGAGTATATTCCACAACAATACGCCATGACCAAAACTATCTCAATTTTCTTCGTCATCTGGATCATTGTGGATCTTATTCACAAAGTACCAGCGGTTAAAGATCAGTTACATGCTAAGCAAATCCCTCAGGGGCAAAGATTTCGTACCAATTGGCCTTTACAAGAAGGTTATCAGGGATTGCAAATTCGGAACTTAAACGAGCACATTCAGCCGTTTAATGAATGTCTGTTGAACATTCAAAACTTTCAGGGCATCGACTTACAAGAATGGACATCTCCATTGTTCCTCACCAGATTTGATTACGCAATATCTGACACCTGCAATGGATCTAATACAGATAGGGTCAAAAGTTACCATGAATTTTTGTTCGGAAAAGTCCCACAGATTACCCAACTGGATTGTAATTTCACAAATGGTCACCACCATTATGTGGATCACAAAGAATGGACCGTAAAGTTGCGTTGGAGATGCTACGCGCAATTTGACCTTTTGCCACCTGAAGTAAACGAGGCCGCCCACTTCTTTGTTTACTTGAAACTCTCAACTAAAACGAGGTTTTTTGAAATTAAGCCCCCAGACCGCAGCTTTTACAAAGAGGACTACAAAAGAGGTAGAATTATAGATTTTGTTTCATGCTATTCTGTCGTTTAAAAATGAAATGACTATCCATAGGATTAACCGGAGCATCAGATAGGTCAACATCTTATATTCTTGTTCACCCTTTCAATGCAACCGTTGATATGAGGCAAATTTGGACCGAAAACATAATGAGAGATTCAGCTAACGAAGCAAGCATTCTTTTCCACATGAAAACAGAAAACATCCATGAGGAAGTTGAAGGCAAACATTTGTTGAAAAGTATTCAAATAATGCAAGTATACATGGTTTATCCTTTCTGCACTGGGTACGTGGGGGAAGTTTTGATACCGTTGAACTTTAATAACCTCCACAACGAAGTTTCGTATCTACTTGAATTTCATCACTTTATGCCACTAACCTTCGACTGTTCACTCATACGAAGTTCTTATAATATTGAAGAACAATTTTCGCTACGGACTCTCCTTGCAGGAAGCAATATTGCACTAATCGACAGGGGCTTTGCCGAATTCGTTTTCCAAAATTCGACTTTTATGGAGCTTAAGGAGAAAAATTTACAGCCCTGTTCTAAACTAAACTTCTCTTTTTCGTCGCAGGAAGCTTCTTTTCATTTTCCTAACAGATCGTTCCTATATTTTCATAATCAATACCCTCAAATAGTCCTTCACGAAGTTTATCTTAGCGGAGTTTTAGAGACAAGCACCATAGAATACACATTCATTACTTGCGGCCGACCTAGCAGCACAGGTGTTGATTTTTGGGTCTTACTTGCCGCCTTTGATTATTTTACGTGGATTCTGGTAGTAATTCTCGTTTTGCTTTGGCCTGTTGTTCTTTCTCTTTTTGTAAATGAATTCCAAATAGCTGATTTTATACGGGACTCCGACACTTTACTTCTTGGGTGGTCAATGATGCTGGAGCAATCTTATAAAACAAATCCCAAGAGCAAACTAAGAAATTGTTACTGTGCGTTTGCTTTGCTGGCAATCCTCGTAATAACAAACGGCTATAAGGGGGACAACATTCAAAAAATGTCAAAATCGTTTGAAGCAATTCCTTTCGTGACATTCGATCAGCTAATGACTAGCGGGTACACTGTGTATACACGAACAATATACATTGAATTTTGGAACCATCATGCAAATGAGTTTAAATACTATTTAAACTCTCATGAAAACAAAATACCTGAGAGATTAAAAACGCAATTATTATCCACCATTATACCTCACCGTCTTGGAAAAGACATTGCTTATGGTGTTATAAAAAACCTGACTTTCTATGATATTGTTAACAATTGTGATAATGTTGCACTTACTGGATTTCGAAATGAATTACGACACATGTATGACAATTTAGTAAAATATCAATCAAGATCGGAAGTTTTTCTCGGTGAAGAAACGCTATTTAGTGAACCGTTGGGGTGGAGTTTGCATCGAGTATTCAGCCCCCGAACTATGAGAAATATGTGGACACTTATTGAGTCAGGAGTATACACAGAATTGCGTAGTATTTCAAAAAAACTAATTCAGAATGTGCCACCTAGGCCGGTTGCAATGTCTCTGAATGGAAACATAATCACGCAGTTTTCCTGCTTGGCGTTTGGGCTGGTACTGGCAGCTGTTACTTGGGTTATTTAAAAGCTTTTGGTTTCTTTTTTCCTTAACAAAAGATTTTCTAAGAGTTTAAGTAAATTTGTATCATACCTTCTGACCTTACACAATCTTAAAGTTAAAAGATTCTTTAAAAGAGCATTGTTGTATCGTTGTAATTGAGCTTCTCACTGTAATCAAATCATCTTTTGCTCCTCAAAATATTACTTTTGCTCGCTATCTGTTCACGCCGGTGAAATTCTGTTCATTGTAAGAATCCACTCATTCACTGTAAATTACAAAATTTAAAGAAATAAAAGTATTTCAGATTTAGTAATCTACGAAACTGTGTTGTTTTAGTTGTTGCATTATTAAATATGAATCACCGTAAAAATTCAAGGCGTCTTTGTTGACAGCGCTAGACACATTTCTAGTACTTATGATTTTTATCACGAGAAGTATTTTGATTATATTTCGAATGAAATTCATGCTTGCTATCAGTTCAAATCCCAAAAACGTTTACTTCTTGTTCATAGGACGTGGCAATATTTAATTCACAAAAAACTATATCTTTGTATTCATTTCGGGATAAAAAAACAACTTTGTTGACAAAGCTTCGTGGGCTATCCATTTTCTAGATCAACAAATTATTTTGTGTGAGCTTAGATCTACTTTCGTAATGATGACTTGTGCTTGCTAGATGACTTGATTGATATTAATGCATCAATATTTCATAAGCGATATCAGAAGTAAGAAAGACACTATGTTTGAGTTAATCAATAATCCCATGTTGCTTGCAAACTTCACCTGAAACGAAAGACGGTAATGGAAAATATTCATTAAGACTAAAACTCAAAAACTTCATGCCAAGCAGTCTCTATAGCCCAGACAATTTGAACCATTTGTCATGGGAACAACCATCTCCTCTCAAACTACTCAAAAGCAAAATACCCCCTCGGGTCACACACAACTGACCCCGACTGCTTACTGGGTCCACCGATTGTCA
>JAQGAD010003383.1:0-10462 GCA_034696625.1 Isotomurus palustris
CGAGAAACGCTGCCACTTCTTCACCTCACATAAAAGCTGGTTAACATGCCGATGGATATTTAGATACTTCAGAACGTCTCAGCATTTTTGGCATAGCACATGTAGTAACCCATATAGGCCTGTTAAAGTCTATAGTATTTTTTACAGCAAACTTCCCAAAAGTAACCCGTTGTCACCCGTAAATTTTTATTGCACAATGTCAATCCAATTTTTGCATGCTAGCTGACCATAATTAGTGTAATTGTTTATAATAACTCTTTCAACGGGTCTTGCAACTACTGTGAGACTTAGAGTCTTTCTTTTTAGCCTTCGAAAATGAAGTCAAGTCTGAAAGTAGTGGAACCGAAAGGAGGTGTAGCTAATGCCGCTGTAGTCGCTGCAGCAGCAAGTAAGTTTTAAAAAGCTAAAGATAACTTCTATTCACCTAATATTATAATGGACAATAAAATGTTTAAGCACAGAAACAGCCGCAGCGAGATTGGAAGTTCTTTCGTCATTGAAGAAATTGCAAATTCAGCACCAATATGACTGTAAATATATTTATGAATTCTGTCAGTTTGAAAAATTTCAAAATACTAACAGAGACTGTGGAACGTTTTATAGACGCCTTTTGTGGCTTATTTTTGAGAAGTCATACCTACACAGTTCACAATGAGAAGAAAGGTCTGCTCTTCACGGGAATCCAGCAGTTGTGTCAATTTGGATCATCGAATTACAGGACAGGATCACAAGCTCCATTACTCATCTATCATCTTTCTCGTGAAGCGCTGCTTGAGCTGCACTTCGGAGCCCCGGCACTCTTCCAGTTCACTCCTGCTGTACTTTCTTTCAAGATGCTGTAGAATTTATTGCAGTCTAATTGGATCTTATTATTTAGTGTGTTGCAGTTACGTTACCCTCGGAAGTGCTAATAGGTTCTCTCAAAAAGGAAGAAGAGTCAGCAAGGACTATCCTAGGAGAAGTGTACACTACCATACGAGCTTTTGATGTTCATGGGCAATTTTTATTTGCAGCTAATCCTGGAGGAGTTTCGCATGCTGGAGATACTAAACACAATGTTGTGAGTTGATTTTTTACTCTCTCAGTTATTTCGATACTCCGATGATGATACAGAGCAAAGAAATAATAATGTTCTTGTGGATTACTACCATCAAGATATCCGCACGTACGAAGAAGCAAATTGCTCTAATAAAATCAAGCTCAGGCAGTTCCTACATTCAGTTTCGAGAGGATAACGCTACCGATGTGAAGGCACTTTTGCTAGCTACAGCAATTTGGCTGGTAAGCGTGTGTGTATGTCAAAATAAAGGTGTATTGCTGAGATAGAATCTTTTTCTAATTCCAGGAAATGATCGAAAGGAACAAACCTCGATGGAGGAAACGACGAGCTTAAGTAGCATTTCCCTTTCCGAAGATAAAGATGTTAAAGTTCTCAAAATAAGGAACCGTGTATTACCATAAATTAGGCTATGTGAACCATGTGAACCCACCATGTGTTGTCCGTACCTTCTCTGTTGACTTAATCAGATCTCCTACCTTTGCTCAACTTCTGTGAAGCTGACTGAACCTGCCAATTCATACGCAGTAAAAAAGCAAAAGATGAAAAAGTTTATAAAACCGTGTCTGCAGTATTTCAAGCACGGCTGAGTGGACATTTCCAAGAGAAGTTTCTGAAATTTTCTCTTACGTACGTATTTTTCTTTGGTTGAAGCTGCATACATTCATTGCTCAATTTCATCATTCACGTTCAATAAAATTCTACAATGACACTTAACGATAGCTGGAATGAAGAAATCTCTACAAGCTTAAGCTAAACATTTAAAGGAAAGATTAAGGAAAGATTCCTTCCCGATCGAGATACACATAATCATGTAAAGCAAAGCTCAAGAGCAAGCACACATTTCTCACGCTATGCGCTATCATCCCTTCAACAAGTCAACTCAAGCATATTAACTCGGAGCCTGATCGACTCTGACTGTATACATTATGCGTCATGATAAGGAGATACGAATAATAAATAGTAGTTTAGTGTCGTTCGATTTACTGATAGGCTATTGTGGTCGCTTCAGTAATGCGTATCTAAACTTCGTTGTACCAACATGAAGACAACATTTACGATAGGAATAGCATGCTATCAGAAACAAGAATAAAATGGATTTATTTTTTTATCCTGTGCAATCCATTACTTCTTATGAAACCTGACTATTTGAAGTAAAAGTTGACACAACTCTCACTCACTCTCTCTCTCACTTTAAGATAAAAAAATCACTTCCCACATTCAACATGATTGCGGATAGTCCAATAGTCCATTGTGCATCTTAAATGCAGTTTGTAACTAATCTAGTTGCAGCTTGCATGTTGCATCTTGCATTCACGCACAATAAAAGCTAATGAAGACATAGTCATAAGAAATCTTGAACTGCATAATTTCGCAGTGCTATCTAAAGACGTTTACGCTGATACAATAAGAAATCAAATTCATTCAACCTTTAAAGTGAACCAGTTTTGTTTCCTTATTCTCTGTGAATTCTCACGATAACCATGCGGCAGCTTGGGACTGCTAGTGTTTTGATTCTTGTGGTTCTCTTCGGTTTGTCGGTATGTCACGGAGCCAACATCTTGTTTTACTGGGGATTCTCCGGGATGAGTCACCGAATTTCGGTATGGCCGCTAGTGGAAAAGTTAAGTCGGAATGGTCACAACGTTACATTCCTATCGCCAACTGTACCTAAGATTCCGAACCCAAATGTTACCGAGAAGTCATCAGCGATTGCATTCTCGTCGGCCGTGAAAAATGTGAATTTTTTGGCTTCGAGGATTGGGGAAGGACCTTCAGCCATCCAAAAAATATGGAAGGGTTACTTTGATTTTGGGGTCACCAATTGCGACTTACTTTTAAACGATCAACCTACTATGGAATGGATTAAGAATTCGTCTTTCGATCTCATTGTTGTCAACTCTCTCCTAAATGACTGTGCGTATGGTTTGGCACACTACTACAAAGCGCCTTACGTAACTTACGGTCCAACGACTCCCTTTTGGTGGTTTTCTGAAGCTTATGGTTATCCTGATGAAGTTCATCCAGAATGGAAGTTTCACTATCCTGAAGACATGTCGTTTCTCCAGAGAGTGAGGACAGCTCTTGAACCATTGTACTGGCAGTTCTTTAGAGAATGGTACACATTCCCGAAAATGGAAAAAATCCTTCGAGATAAGCTAGAACTTGTTGATATGCCGTCCATCTCGGAAATGGAACGAAATGCAAATCTAGTTCTGCTGTATTCTCATTTCGCTGAAGAATATCCTCGATCTCTTCCTCCGTCGATTGTGCAAGTTGGAGGCATGCACTGCACTGATGAAAGGAAGCCGTTGAGCAAGGTACTAAAACGCTTCTAATTAAAGTTTTGTTGGTATGAATTCTCTCGCAGATCAAAAGTCTTGATTCTACTGCTCAATGAATAATTCATTTTGAACAGGACTTATTGGAATTCATCGATTCTCCTGGAAGTGATGGCTTTATATTCTTCAGTTATGGAACCTTTGCAAGCTCAAAGGACTTGGCAGAATCGTTTCAAAGTTTGATTTTAAATACAATGGGCAACTTTACGAACATCCAATTTATAGTGAAATGGCACGAGGATATTTCTCATAAGCTCCCTAAAAATATTAAAACTGTAACATGGACATCTCAACAGGATTTGTTCGGTTTGTATATTTTCTATGAAATAATTTAACTATGAAACATGTTGAACTTCAAACAGGTTATTTGTATATTCAACGCTTGAACGTGCTTCTTGATTAATGAATTATTCCAGCTCATCCGAAAATTATGGCATTCATTTCGCACGGTGGCTTGCTGGGAACTCATGAAGCAGTCTACTTTGGGGTTCCAATGATTGTAATGCCTCTTTTTGCTGACCAGGATTTTAATGCTTTGAGAATCCATTCAAGACAACGAGGAATACGACTGGAAGTCTGGGGACTGACTCAAAATGTTCTTGAAGAAGCTATTCGAAAAATTACTACTGATGACACGTAACTTTTATTTGTATAAAAAACTGAGTTGTTTATGTTCTAATATTTATGTCGATTGATTTCAGGTATAGATTGAATACTCTGAAAGCGTCCAGGCTTTTTAAAGACCTACAAAATAAGCCAGTGGATACTGCGGCCTGGTGGGTGGAGTATGTCCTGAGGAACAAGGACACGTCTCACTTGAGGGCATTCGGAACTAAGAGAACCTGGTATGAACGACGGATGCTTGATATTTGGGGCTTCATCTGTTTAATGGCTCTCCTTGGAAGTCTTGGAATATTCTACATTTTGAGAAGAGTCCTTCATGCTGCACTAAATCGAACAGCGAAAGCATCTCGTACTAATACAGTTACAGCTAAAAGTAAGAGTAAGAAAAAGCAGTAATGCCATTTATTTCTGTACTTCGGTAAAACGACCAATTGAATTTATGACAAATAAAAAAACTAAAGTTTAACCTCGTAGATTTCTGTGTGAAATAAATAAAACTGCAGATCGATACTTGTTTCCTTTTCCATGTAGGAATAATTTAATAAGAATTAGTATTCATTTTATTTAAGAGATTGTTGTAGTATCGCAGAAAGGCACATTGAATTTTACTTTTAGTCGGTTATTGAAGTAGTCACACTGAAGCTTCCAATTGAGTTAAAAATCAATTCTAGTAGAGAATTCATTAAGCCTGAACTTTTTGCAAATGAGAAACATCCCACCAGTGAACAAAATTATTAAGAGCGTCCACGTCGCTACTACACCTCCAGATCTGTACTCTAAAATTGAGAGAGACAATGAAGAAACTTGCAAGTTCGGTTGTTAAAAGATAAATGTCGAGGGTCTTGACTAACCTGAAACGCGGACTCGAAAATTTGTTTCATTCGCAGGTGCTTTACTGCTTGGCGTGGAGTCAGTTGAGATACAGTAGTAATCTCCTATGCTGTTGTAATTCACGAGTGTGAAAGTAATGGCGATGTCTTTGGGATTACTTGTGTCTACCACGGCATTGGGAATGTTCATATCCTACAGATTTAAAAACAGAGTTTAAGACGATGCTCCATGTAATCTACAACTCTCATCATCATCTTACTTCACTCTCAAGTCCCAATATCCGACCATTTAAAATACCTCTGTCAAATCGTATCCCTCCAGTCTCCACCATTTTAACGACGGATTGATGTCACTGGTAGGATCTGCTGTGCACCTAATCGTGTGAGACGAACCGGAGTCATTCAATGCCCATTCCAGCACTACCGTTTTATTACCAGACGTATTTGCTGTGTAACTGTCCCCACCTAGATTTGAGATTGATATTTAAGGATTGACTATTGAAAGATTATTTGATTTGCAATCATGGTATAATTACCATAAATAAGTTCATTTGTGGCAGCTGAAGTTAATTCAAGGCAGCTTAATAGTAGCAATGCCATAATACCACCTATTGTGATTCTCATTTTTAATAGCTGACACTGAGTCAGAACTATTAATCAGAAACACCCAATCTTTGGTTAGTAAAATTAAAAGTTCTCAATCGCCAACTTGGAATGATACACTTTATTCCTAATGAGAGAATGAAACCTTGATAAGGATATTGGAGTTCACAATCAATTGAAGAGTTTTAAAACGTGGAATTACAACTTATATTTCATTTATTTTACAATTTAAATTGAGTAACTTTGCTAAAATTGACAGATAAATTGTCTTGCATCTGTTTATGTAAACAATGACTGTTCGCAGATCTTCCTTAAACACATTGTTGGGTGCTAATCTACCTATCCCAGATGAATCAGCGTTGAGCTTCTGCATCAGTAGTAAAGAACTAGCCTGTAGCTCCGGCGTAGCAAAGATACGGATGCTGCTGAGTTTAACACAGTTAATGTATAATATGTGTACCATAATACCGTTGAAGGTTACGCTACATTGTGCTAAGCGTGTGAAATATATCTCAAAGTTTGCAAAGAATGATGGATGAATATCCTGTATGAAACTGCGATGCTCATAATATTATTATCTGCAATGCTTGAGCCTGACTCAAATGCGGAGTTCCATGATTGTTATGTACAGAATATAAAAATTAGTTTTTATTTATTTCCTCATCAAAAGTATAAGTGAAAACAGATTGCAGAAAATCTTTAAAATAAAAATATTAGGATAGATAATCATTTCCATGTGTAATAATTAGGCAGTATTTTCACGGTTAATAATCTCATAAGCATTCAGCGTAATCTGTTAGTAGTTGCTGGAGAGAATCGACGACTTCTTCAGGTGGAGGCATAGTCTGTGTTCATGAGAAAGCGAAAAAGCTATTAAAAGACATGCAAATGCAAACAAGACATTTACAAAGGGTTAATTTATACCTCAAGCATTTTGTTAATTTGTTTGATTAATGCATCTCGGATCTGATCGTGGAAGATTGGTTCCAGCCGATGGAACAGAGTTGAGCCAATGCCATTGAGAATTCGATTCAGAACGCTACCCACAACTCCTCCTCCCATTAAACCTTCGAAACTGGCTCTGACAGACGCAATTTGTACTTCGAAATCTAAGGATTTCAAATGGACGTGACCCTCCTTGAATCCAGCGAAAGCGTACACTTTATACTTCACTCCTTCTGGACGGAGCTCGAAGGGTCCGTCTCCGTAGATTGGGAAGATTCTGAATACTTTGCCCTTCAGTCTGTAGTCCCCTTCGTGACATCAGACATGCCATCAGTTTTGAAGTTTGAGATATTTTATGGTAATCAATTAATCAAGGGATTCTCTTTTACCTTTTACGCTGAAGTGAGGAATATCCAGAGAGATGTTGACATTCATGTGTAACAAGCTGCTCTTGATGTCAGTAACATTAAATGTGGACAGATCTTTCACCAAGATATTGCTAGCAAAAATTACAGGAAAAATAAGTCAAGGCAGAAAGAACTGATGTCGTGTCGTGTATGTAAAATATAAATATTCTCGAATTTGCTTCTTACCTGAGTTTGCCACTGGTTGTAAACTGAGATTCTTGCAGGTCGAAATCGTAATTGTTGATCCTCAACGGATCAAGCGGGGGGATTCCCATAGACGGAATTCCGTCATGCATGTGAGATTGGATTTCCATTATGACTTTGAGAATGTACTTGGACAATGGATCGTTGACTTGAATTAAATCCGAGCATAATTCATTCAAAGACTTTGGCTGTGGCTCGCTGTACTTATCGACGGGATTCTTCAGTTCTAGAATTGTAAAAATCGAAATCTTACTCGGATTGCGATATATTTTACGAGAGAAAAAGAGTAGTAGTTATCTTACCAAGTGCAAAATTGCTTGGAAAAGAGACGAGTAGCAGTAACCCGACGCTTGGTAAAAGTAGTCGTTGCATTTTGAAGAATAGGCGTGTAACAAAACAGCGAAACAAGTGCGACAGCAGTGCAAATGAACAATATTCAATAACTTCTGGATTAATACTTTCTTTGGATTCAGTCTGAATTCTCTCGATTTATAACAAGCTTTTATTTACAAGACTGACTCAAAAACGACAATCAATCATAAGTAGTTTAGTATGACTAGTATTCATACAAATACATTCAGTGAGTAAGTGGTAGTGGTAACCTATACTGGAAACTCAGTATCATAAAACATTTATCTCATGTTTCTTTTGTTTCCTGGGACGAGTTGGTGTATGAAACTACATTAGCTTATCATAACAAGTAAAGCATAGATACACGAATGAAGAATGTACGCCAGCTAAGTCAATACAAAATATGTTGAATCTGAGACAAAAACAAGTAATGAGTCTACTGCAACAGTGAGTAAAGAACACAATTACATATTGATTTTACTCAAACACTTCATGACTCAAGCCGTGTGAACCTTAAGAAGAACTGTGAAACTGGAATATTTTAACTGACGCAATGATAATGCGTTGTATAATGTTATCTTGTATACAATAGAGGCAGCTTTATCCTACACTACTGTTTATGGTACACCAGCGAGCTTATTTACAGACGCGCAAAAGTTCCACAGCTTCTTTTATGGCGCATAAGTTCACCTCGAGTATCGAAATCTATCCCACAACTGTCACAATCATGAAAATATACTTTTTCTTTCTGCTTTTCTTTCCGATTATCTCTTTTCTGCCTCTGATTACCTCTGCTGGAACTTTGAGTAGACTCTGGTGGATTTCTAGACAATGGTGGTAAATTGATATCTGCATCACGATGAACCCTTGCGATGTGCTGGTTTAGCTTTTGTTCAGATTCACAGGTGAATGCGCACCTATCGCACTTGATGATCGCATTGATCCCATGTATCATTTCTAGATGCAACATCAAACTTCTGCTATCAGCAACTGTCTTATTGCAGAATGTACAAGTTTGAAACCTGCTTGGCTGCTGGTGGTGATGGTTTCGATAATTGCGTGACATAAACGAAGTGTTTGCAGATCTATGAATTTGCGTCCTCCCACGAATCACAGAATTATTGTTGTATAATTGAGCATTGCGAAGGTGAGTTTGAATATGGCCCTGCAGGCGGACCTTTGTTCCGAACCTAATCCCACACTGCTCACATTCAAAAGGCTTTGCTGGGTCATGTAAGTTAGTCAGATGGGTTTCTAAGCTGTAGAACGTCGAATACAAGTGCTTACAAATATAACACGTATAATGGATACCATCACCTGCAAAAGAAAACAACAACATATGGGAGCGATTTTACACACCAATATAACCACAATCATTAAACTGATAATATTCTTACCGTGAACTCTTCGATAGTGGAAGTTTCTTTGTTTCGCATAATAAAATTGCTTGGCACACACTGGGCACTGTTTTTTCCCTCTGGGCCTCCAACCTCTGGAGTAGCTCAAGGAATTAAGCCGATAAGAATTTTCAAGTGGCCGTTGTTGTCCACTGTCGTTGTGGTTTTGACGGCACTGGAATGTGCCGTTGGCTTTATGCGTTCCAGGCGCTTCAAATCGACTAAGGGAATTTTAAACATCAATCAGTCTTGATTTGATCACGCCAGGCTTAAAAAAATACGTGCTAACAACTAACCTGTTTCTTGTAGCATGAGTACGTGGAACCTGTGGAAAACGGTTGGTATTGTGTGTACTTCCAGAGAATCTTGTACTTCCTGAGTAATTTGCACTGTTAGTAACACCATCCGCGTCGTCGTCCGAGTCTTCATCGTCGTCCTCGTCGTCCGAGTCTTCACTTATCGTTTCTACGTCATCTGATGCTTTTATATTCCTACTCGAATCTGCAGTCGGTCTTTCTACAGTCGGTTTTCCACGGGATTGTTGAGAAACTTGGGGTTGGGTTTGTACTTTGTCATCAGCGACTTTTGGCTTTTCTCGATCGTGCACTGCAGTCGCAGGAGGCTTTATTTCTACAACTTCAGGACTCTCTCGACGCCCTTCGTTAGAAGATGTCGTCCTACTTGGACAACTTTCAGGAGGTTTATTGATGTTATTAACAGTCACAGGCTTCACAGTTACAGGCGCTTCAGCAGCTTCAGGAACCGCAGAAGGCTTCACATCGGCAGCCTTCTCTTCCGCCGAACTTTTGTTTTCTAGTAAATAATAATAATAATAGAATAACTGTGTTTCAAATTACTTCATGGATTTCCAAACATTGGCACTAACTTCGATTCGCTCGCATGACGGCGTTCCTAACAATCAGGCCAATTCCCTCTACAGGCTCAGTTCCAGAGATCCACGTCTCTGCAGTGCTTCTGAGCTCCTTCTCCTTCTCCTCCAGCACTTCCAAAAGCTTCGATACTTTTTCAGAGAGCTTATTCGCTTCGATAACCATCAATTCATGAGTTGCACAAAACAACGAGACAGGCGCTTGTCCCTCAGCCTCCGACTCTTTTCCGACGTCCGACTTTTTTGACTCTTGAAGAATTTTCTTGATGACTTTCGTGCATTTCCGACGAGGGACTCCCATACATTGTTCCAGGATGTATCTTACTTGCTGCTGTGTTTTCTCCGTCTCCACCCTTTGTCTGCAAACTGTCAGAAATCCTACGTTGCACACAAGACATCGTGACCATTCCACAACCTTCGGAGGACACCCGGCTGCAGCAGTTACAGTTGCAGCAGTCGCCAATAAGGTGGGCTCAGCTGTTGAGGGGAACTGCACTGGAGCAGAAGTGACCTTTTTGCTACGACGATTCTCTTGCAGCGGCGGACAGTCAAGTTGAACTGAAGGTCGGACTATCGTGGTGGAGATCACCTTCACGTTCTCTTCATCTCCTTCCGAGTCTGAGACGAGGTCGATTTCGACGGCAAAGGAATTCCCTACCGCATGAGGAACATCCCCCATCTGCCTCCCACTCATCTTCAAGTAGAGAAGGGCCCAAATCAAGGCTTAATTAGGGTAGAAGTTGGGGTTAATTAAATGTGAAGTTTTGTCTAACAGTAGAGTTGCGAGTAAACACAGGTGGGCAATTGAAAGAA
>JAQGAD010003384.1:0-10459 GCA_034696625.1 Isotomurus palustris
GGGGGCAAATACAAATATGAACTACTGGGGCACAGGGAAACACTTCTTCTCTTGATTCTTTTATTCGGCCGGCTACAGTGAATATAAACTATGTATTTGGCCTCATCTTGTTAATTCACCACACGAATTTGTACAGTGAACCTAATTCTGAGTTAATCCCTCTTGGCATCGGAGTATGCAGCCGAGTACCTACGTCGGAATACTTACTTACTTTGTTTATGGGTCAGATGTCATCACCAAACCGAAAGCAAATCATAAGCTTTTAGGGGTCTGGAGTAATTCTAAAAACCAACGGGTTCCGTAAAAGGCTTTCTCCTATCTGTGTACTGCAATGGGAAATAGTAACTTGACGAGATCAGAGTATAGCTCCTTGGTGGTAAGTGTAATGGCGAATTGTGAGATGAAATGGGCGAATTAGATGATGACTGACATTTGACACGAGAATTCCTACAGAACTTTGCACCCAAATAGAGACTCCATATAATAAATCTGTATCAGTATTATGTTCAGTGAAAGCCACGAAGAGAAAGGGAAAGCAATGTTGAGGTAACCTTAGCCAAGTAGGCACGTCTTTCTTATCCTGCAAGAAGGATTTTACACAGAAAAGGCTGCGAGGGAGAATGTCTTACCACAAAAATGAGATAGAGTCAAAGAGGAGTTTTGTGGTAGAGACTCGACGTGATTTAAAATTTATTGTACTTAAAAAAGAAGAAATAAATTGTCAATTCGCCTTTTAAGTTTTTCTTCAAAGCTGAAGGAGAAACGAGGAAAAAACCTGCGGGCAGTTCCACAACATCCTTCGCTCCAAAGTAAATCCCATCGAAAGCAGCAAAAGCTTCTTTGGTGTTTTTGCACATTTTGCCAGTCAGTGTCAGAGTGAGGAGCAACGTGTCGTAACTTCATCTCATTGTTGTGGCCTAGTTGTTCATCTAATGGAACTATTTTATTAGGATTTCGCCACAACCAGAGAGACTCTTTACAGTTTGAATAATGGGGAAAGCGAGAAAGAAACCTCATTTGGACATAGTCTCTCTAATACAACCAATACTGGGAGATGTTTCTCCTGTATGGGAAAGTATGCTTCTCACTCGCTTTGTCTGGTTCTACTTAGTTTTTATTCCACAAGCCTTTTAGCCTCCAGCGTCTCATACTCCACGAGAATGCGGTGGATATGGTACTCAATACACTTCTGGAGTTTCTCCATAAAGCTACACACAATCAACTTTCGTTGAGTCCACCAAAACTGCATTCCGTTGTGATCAACCACATTCCCAGCTTCATTTCCTACAAGAGTTCAGTTGCTTCCTCCCAATGTGCTTGTGTACACACACACTCACAACTTCGGTACTTCAGCTTTCCCGTCCACACATTCCCATACTGTAGAAGTATTATTTGCTTTTTAGAGACAAATACCGCACACCAACCAACCACACACCATCAGACAAATGCACACACCGTGAAATAAAATGTATCAAAATGGTCGGTTTCATCGGACACCGAATGAGGTCTAGAGAATCCTCTTGCGAATGAAATAAAATATTATCTCGGGTTGATGGGACTTGGGACGATGGTGATGTGATGTACACAATCTAATAGACAACTTTATGACTCTCTTTATATTTATTTAACAGGTCTGTAAAGGACGAGAACTCGATGCTTGTTGTGGTGGCCTTCGTCAAGAAAAAGTGAGTTAATTTACTATTCATTTTACGTCATCTTTGTTTAGTTTGGAGCTAGATTCTAGAAGGCAATTTATCAAACAAGCTATTTCTATCCTCATTTACCATTATATAAGTTGTTTGGTAGTGTCATATGAGAGAGAAAGAGATCCTCAAACTTCAGGCTTTCGTAAGACTAATTGTAATCCTGAGTGAGTGTAGAATACATTCCTCATTCTAAAATTCTAATCATAATCACATACGGAAGAAGTCTCACCGGCAACCGGTGAAAGTTTTCGTGGGAGATTCCTTTCCTGTCTGCCTTTTAATTAAAGTTACAGATTAAATTTAGTTTAATAAACACCCGTTTCCCAACGTACTCACTACTCACGTCACGATGATGAATGTTTACGGGAGCATCATGTTTTGTTTACGATGAGTAGCGCAAAGTAGAGAGACGGCATTCATTTCGTGATGTGATACAGAAAGTGGATCAAAGTTTGAGACGATTGAAGGGGAGACAGTAGAACAAAGTGCGCGTGGTTCCCCTCGTATGATTAACAATGGGAGAGTAGAGAGTACAAAGCGACTTAGTTCACAATAGGACGGATCACGGATCAAGTGAGGTAATTAGTGTAGAGAGAGAGATTTTCCAAGACTTGGGGACATGATGACGATCTACTATGATGACTTTTGTCCTCCGAGAGTTCTTTGACAGGAGTAATTATGCGAAGGTTACAGTCTTACAGATGAAAGAACAAGTTTTAATTCACCGTTTCTCAATAGAAAGTGTCACAATGAGAGAAAGTCTCCCCAGACAGTTTTGCGAAGATTCGTTGCTATTATTTCGCATGAGTAGCATTGTCCTTGCAGGGAAGCTCTTTTATCTTAGCTTGAGAGTATTATCCCCTCTGAACTTCTAATGCATCCGTGTAGTAATTACATATAGGCTCGCATTATTGTCTTAAAGAAACTTAATGGCAGTAGTTGTACTCTGGATTGCAGTTCGTTTGACAAATGTGAGGCAGCCGTGAGCAACCTGCACGAGTTCGGAGTAGATTGGGTAAGGTTAAACTGCTACAGCTGCATTTGAGAATTCAAGCACCAAGCACAGAATTTGTGATATTTCTATTCTGAGAATTATCGGAGGTTTATTATTGGACGAATTAATAACTCGTGTAAATTCCAGATTGAACTGGACACAGGGATTTCTTCAGGTGGATACTGGCAGCACCAACTCTCCCAATATGACAGGAGTTTGGTTGGTCGTGGGTTGCAAGTTGCGTCAGCGAAAGCACTTCTGGCTGCACTTGACCAGTGCAAAGATATGATACAAATCACCGACTCATCTCATCGTATTCAAGTGCGTGTGTGTTTGAGTTTGTAATTTGGATGAGACAACAAGCGTCACTATTTGTATGACGGTTGTTATTATTTGTCTTTTAGTTTGTTAACCGAGCTTACGAGAAACTGATGGGTTACTCATGCGAAGAGATCTCAGGTCTGGATTTCCATGAGCTGCAGACGAAAGGAGGAAGCGGAGGGGGTCTCCCAGAAGACGGGGCCATCCAAGGCTACAACATTAACTTGCAGCAGCAAACGTCGTCACGTCATGACGTGAGTCCTACATCGGGCCATTCAAACCAATTATCATTAGCTTCGCACCCGAACACCACGGGGGTGGTGGCAACTACAAGCGCTTCGAGCCCATATCCCATAAGTGCCCCTCCGTTCCATGACCATTTGCTCTCCGACATCACACAGGGAAAGGAGTGGGAGGGCAATTACATGTACAACCCTAAGACTGGCGACCCCATCTTCCTCAACAGTAAAATCGTTCCCTTCAACGCAAATCCAACCAGTTTGGCAGCTTCCTCAACAAGTTACGCTTCATCCCAACCAGGAGACCTGCTTCAGAGCTGTGCCACCAACAACAAGTAAGTTCCTCACACGAAATAGACGGGAGAAAGTCGAAATTACGAACTAATTAGATGGACTCTTGTTGCGTACAGACAAAATAAGGCAGGGGTGCTTTCCACTCACTTCATTTACATGAGTGACGTTCCGAGTTCTTACGGGGAGAAGAGCGTGTCAAGCGACGTGACTTCGAATCAAGACGTGGGCTACCCGATGGCCAGAGGGAGTCTGAAATCACTGAGGAAAGCTTCTTATGACATCAAGTCCATCAGTAATGACAGTAAGTTCTTCTTCTCCAAATTATGTGAGGTGAACGGGGAGAGAAGCGCTAACGGGTTGAGTAGTTGGTTTCTTTCTCCGTGATTAAATTATGATGGGAGTTATGTGTGTGATGTATACATTTCTCATGCTATCTTTGTTTCCATACCCTTCGCCTACCCTCACTCCTCCTCCCTGTCTCTTCCTTTCCTCATTCATTTTGTATTTGCATGCTGACACAACGGGTCAACCTTCTGCTGGGCATCAAAACTTGCAAACAAACCAACAACATCCTCGGTCATCTGTGGACAACTTCACGGCACACCGTCAATCTTTGGCTGACATTATGGATGGAAAAGGCTCAATTCTCAGGAGACAGAGTTTGGCCAAACTTCACTCATTAACAATTGAAGCTCCAATCACAAAAGTCATTAATATAATTGCTGCTGCTCAGCAAAACTGTCCTTTGTACATTGCCCAAGCTTTGGAGAAAGTCTTGGAAATCCTTCGGACGACGGAACTCTACTCACCGCAGTTTTTCGAAGGAGGAAGTAAGATCAAAAGTGACGATCCATTGACCACTGATCTCCTCGGGGCTCTTCTTTCGGTACGTGACAGCTTTACTTTCTCCAACACTTTCTCGCATCGAGAAACTTGGCTCTGTGTCTTCTTCAGTTTTATTGGACCTTCGAGGTCAAAATCTCATTCTGCGTCTCGAGTCTTGAGTATCAATCTTTCATTTCACTCTCTTCTAAATGATTTTCTTTCTCCAGCAAGGACCACGATTAGCACAAGGGACTGGGAGAAGGTCTTCAAATGAAAATACTGGATCCAGACTCGCCCCAAGACCTTCCCTACCTGATATTGCAGAGGCTCCCACGAGTCTCCAGAAACTCCTCGAGACAGAGGAACGCTGGAGCTTTGATGTGATTCTTCTTGAAGAAATATCGGATAAACGGTAAGAGATTTAAAGCATGGCATTCATGTAAAGTTAGAGAGCGAGATCCCTTTGTAGTGTGTGTGTTTTCATTGCATGCCTAAGCACATCCCTTTCTCACCGATTTCATGCAGAGGAGTTTCTAACGGGGTTTTTTTTGAGAAATTGGAGGCACAGCAGATTCTGATGATGCTGTGTGTATTTGTGTGTATGTCGAGTTCCACTTCTCATACATCATTAAAGATAAGCAGAACTGCATGAGGATTTACTTTGTAGAGCTTTCCAATGAAGTTTCCTCCGGGTTCTTTCTTCACGTGCATTTCTCTTCCACACGTAGAAGTTTACACTGTAGGGATACTTTTCTTTGCTCAGGGAGAAGGTGCACCTTCATCATCTTAGCCTCCTTTAATCCTCTGCCTTCAATTAAACACGGAGAAAATGAACCAGAAATCCTACACGCCTTTTTCTGCCAGAAAGTTGTTCTTCCTTAATTTACTCGGGATTACGGGCAAGTATGAAGTAGTATGAACTCACGGCAAAGAAATTCAGCTCTCATCATGTCTCATTATTAATTAAGTTCATTTAATTAGTTCTGCTTGTACAAGTTCTGTCTTCATAATGAGAGTATGAAAGACGATTCACATTTTTCTCAATCATTTTCTCATAAAAGCTCTTCTCGTCTAATCTTACCTACGTCTCATGTGTCTGCGTATATATTTCACTTTTTGCAAATTAAATGAGACACAAGATACATTCAGCGCTAAAGGAACTCAACCAGGTAGGCGGCCATTGTTAAGCCGGATTTGCTACGTACTTTCTTCAGAATTCTTTCACGCTTTTTTGTAAAGTTGGCTTAGGATTGCAAACGCTGGTTCCAAATGTTCCAGAAGGAATTTTCTTTCCCTTACATCCTCAGCTTAACGCGAGATGACTGTTTGAAGGGAAATGAGTTCTGTAACATAATATGAGACATTTCTCTTTCTTGCGCGTCGCTTTATTGGATATGATTTACAGAAATGTGTAAAGTTCATAGGTGTGTGAAGCACAGGACTTTTTATCTACAAGTATCGTGTGCAGATGAAATCCTTACTTCCCATTCGAACATTAAATGTCCTCATACATGGGTAGCTTAGTGTGGAGCACGGGGCTAAACAGAAGAATGCAGAGTAACTAGCGTGGCAAGGAAAATGTCCCTACACGAACGAAACCACTTTCTCCTCGACGACCACATCTCCAACAAGCTTAACTTTATTAGAAGGGAGATCATACATGACGCAATGGAAGTCGGCCGGCCTCGTCCTAATCCTTAACATAGTCATCGTCATCTGTGATGATCATCATACGTGAAATGCACACCTCTCCACCAAACATTCATTTCAAAGAAGTCTCTCCTTGCCTCGGGTTATATCGATCTCTCTTTTTCACACTCACCTAACACACACGTACATACATAATGTATATACTCACATACACACGGGCTTTTACTCTCATGTCTCATAAACGATGAATACGAATGGGGAATTCTAGAAGACTTAACGAACTTTCTGCCCTGAAAGTTAATGCTCCGAGATGCGTGAGATGAGTGAGATAGGAGCTGAATGAATTTCTCCACTTTCACCTCTTACACTTAAGTGTCTGAGAAATCTCGTACAACTTTGAATACGACTATAACGTACGATTTAAGAGATTAATCTTACTAGTAGATTGTCCGGAAGTCATTTCCCACTACTTGGCAAACTGCCCTTTCCCATTTGACTTTTTAAAAGAAACTTACTCTCAGCATTTTGTACATACGTCACATGGAAAGATCGATACTTTTTACATCTTTAAACTCCCCCAAGGCTCTCTTGTGTACTTACATACATAGTTAAATACATCTTGCTAGCTCATCCGGCGATTGTTTTACTTCACTCTACCTTCTGCAGTTTAAAGAATTCGAGTATGTGTACTTTTCACTTTGTATGTTCTACCGTAGACCTCTTGTTTGGCTGGGAATGACGATCTTCAATAGATTTGGAGTGGCTCAAGTCCTACAAACAGATGAAGACACGTTGAGGAACTGGCTGACTCTTATAGAAGCCAATTATCACTCGACGAATTCTTACCATAACTCTACTCATGCTGCTGATGTCCTCCAGGTCAGATTACTGTGTGCTTTCTCATTTTTGCGTAGTTGACGGAGCTTAACGTGTCATGAGCTGCGGGGAAAAATTGTTGTCTTTCTAACTTAAATAAAACTTTTCTCACATTGATGACAGGCAACCGCTTACTTCTTGTCAACGGAAAGACTGAAAAATTTTCTAGAACCGTTGGACGAAGTTATTGCACTACTTGCAGCTATAGTACACGATGTGGATCATCCCGGAAAAACTAGGTAAACTTTTTCTTCATCAAAAAGAGTACTTCACTACTTTTTCTTGCATTACAACTTTCTCCTCTTCCTTGGTTTACTTTCTCTCTTTCTGGTAACGCATTTTAAAAGTATTATAAAATGTCATCCCACCACCGTCCACCGTACCATCACCTGCCTCCCTTTATCTGCGTCTCTTTTTGAGTCTATCTCTCTGGACGTGGAGTAGAATACATTTCCAGTTTTGCAATTAGTGAAAGCGCCGTATTTTCTGCATATCATCATCATTACTTCTTTAGTAGGAGAATTTTTGTATTTGTAAGAGTCACTCGAGATACTCGTGGATGAAAAAGAGTTTTGAGAGATTCAGTGTTCAATCTGTCTGTGTGGTGTGTGTGTACCTTTTTGTACCGAAAACCTTCTCCACTCGAAAGCCTCAAGTGAGTTTCCAGTTTTGTAAAGGAACTGGAACTCAACTATAGGAAGAATCTCATCCATCTTCAAAATACTCAAATCCTGTTGTGTTTGGAAAGCTAAGGGTTATCATGAAAATGCTTTCACTTAAAATATATAAACTAGAAAACTTTCTTTTCCGTCGTAAGACATGTAAGACTGAATATGGAGATTTAAATTTCAGGAGCATGACTTTTCTTCTGTGTATTCTTTTATCCACTTTCAAAATTGATAGCGAAAAGTCTCCCAATCTTTCAGCTCTTCTTTTCTTTCGTAAAGTCCATTACATTTTGAAACATATGGCAAATGAAATTCTCAGACTTCAAAAGGAATGAAAGTAAAATTCGATGGATTTACGCCTACACGATAACAACAAAACACAATGCTTATATCAAACCATCAAACCTCTTGCAGAACGGAATTTTTGATAAAATTGCATCTCAAAGTGTGTTTGAAAACTCTTACTGAGTATTTATTCATTCATCCCTTTTCTGTCTATGTTTTTTTAGTCCGTTCTTAATCAATTCTGCGAATGATCTGGCTCTACTGTATAACGACTTGTCGGTGCTCGAATCTCACCATGCAGCTTTTACATTTAAACTAACCCTGAGCGACCCGAGGGTGAATATTTTCCAGAACTTGGATTCAGAGACGTTCAAAATAGTGCGACAAAGTTTAATAGACATGGTCTTAGCCACTGAGATGAACAAACATTTCGAGCATCTCTCGAAGTTCGTGAATGTCTTCACGAAACCATTCCTGCGTGATGATTCTGGAGGAGGCGGAGGAAACTCTGAGGCGATGACGCCTACGGAACCGGACATCAGCACCCTCATTACTTCAGAAAACGTAGTTCTTGTAAAGAGGATGTTGATCAAGTGTGCGGATGTGGGCAATCCTACGAGACCTTTGAAATTATGTATTGAATGGGCCAAGAGAATCGCTGAGGAATATTTCAGACAAACAGAAGAAGAAATAGCACGAGGACTTCCTCCAGTTATGCCCATGTTTGACAGGAATACGTGTTCCATACCCAAATCTCAAACTGGCTTTATTGATTACTTTGTTGCTGACATGTATGAGGCCTGGGATGGTAAGTTTCTGCACAGATTAAATATACAAATCTTCCGAATGTTTCTACAGCTTTCACTATTTATACAATAAATAACCCGAAAATATTTTCCCCATGTCAGCTTTCTTGGACGTTCCTGAAGTAATCGACCACATGAAGTACAACTACGAATATTGGAAGGAACTGGATAAGCTAGCGGTTCGGTCGGCGTTGTTCGACGAGAAATACGTTCAAGAGTATCCCCCTCCAATAGGAAAGATCACTTCAAGCTCCTCTTCCAGAAGTTCTGGTCATGAACCAAGTTCAAGTTCGGGACGGGAACAGTCACAACTTTAATTAATTTTAATTGTGGCTCCGATGTTAATGACATTTTTATTCTCTTCATGACTGCGTGATCCACTCTCCTATACTCTGTGTGACAATCTTTCAGTCCTAATGATATAATATAGACTGTACAACTAAACTGTAATATTTTAAATGGAACTATACATTATTTTAAGAGCTACCTTCACTACAGTGGTGGATTTCGTTTTGTATTTTATAAAACAAATTAATCAATTTTGACGTGTTGTATTAAAATGTGGGTCACTCTCACTCAAAATGTTTGTATAATGTGAATGGAAGTAAATGTGGAAAAATATCATAAAGTGTGGTTGTGTATGTTTAGAGATTTAGATAGTTAATTTTAGTACCAGTGCCGGTGAGACAGTGCAAAGATTACACTCAGAAAAACTCCGATTATTAATACTTTCAGAAAATCTAGTCTCGTACTGCTCGTAGTTGTTTGTGCAGATCCTTCCATATTATATTATCGGGTTTATCTACTTTGTTAATTAAGTATTAAGCATATCGATTTTACTTAATCTTGGGCTTAATCACATTTTCTGAAAATATCAATCAATGCAATGCGTGTACCTCATGAGATACTAAACTGTATTTGTATTAAATGTGCTAGATGAACTTGACATGTTTATTTGTCTTGAAACTTACTGACAAGAACTCATCATACTGTAGACGTAATCGAGCTGTGTTGTTCTAATACTTGACGTAACTACAATAAGTACCAACACAATTATTTCATGTAATGGACTGTGTGCAGATAGATATGTGTCGTTCGTGACAAATTTGTGTTAATAGCTACCAAATGTGTTGAACTATGTGAGATATTTGTGGTGCTAGTAATTACTGCGTTTCAAAGTTTAAATTACTGAACTAAATGTCTTCCCTATGTGACAAGAATTACATTCACTGTGGTGTTCCTCTCTCCAGTTTTATTTTTTGTTATACTTCGTTGTGAGAAGAGTTAATAGCAGTATAGAAGAGTAGCGATGTGTAATTTCATTTCAATTTTGATTAAGCTAGAAACGCCAGAATTCGTAGAGATCAAAAGATGTTATTACCTAATGTATCTGTAGTAAAAGTAGGAGTTAATATGACATTTTATGTGCAGATGCAGAAGTTTTAAATAAAGATCTTGAGTGTTAATTCCAAGTGTTGCATTACATATTTAGAGGATCCAGTTCCAGTGAGCTCGGCATGTATGTCATCATCAGGCATTGTAAGATCTGCCAATGGTTCATTCACTTTGAATAAATTAAATCACTATTTGTGTGGTTAATAGATTAGCTTTTTACTTGTATCTGATAATGACGCATCCTCTTTTTACACTACTCCGAGTGAATGACATAATTAACAAAACACTTGTTATTCTGTGGTCGATTTTGTTTTAATTGCCCTTATATAACTTTAGGCAACGCTCGTTAAGATTAATTTGTGATGCTTATCGATATCTAAAATATTAATACATGATACGC
>JAQGAD010003385.1:0-10459 GCA_034696625.1 Isotomurus palustris
GTTGTGTATTGAAGAGTACGTGTAATAAACATGAGTGAGGTTGAAAGATACTTATGGAAGAAGAAGAAACTTCACAGCATTGGAATTTACAAGCATCGTATGATAAATACCAACATATGCATGTTCATGTAAGTTTCAAAATTAAATAATGTAAATGACTGAGACACATAACTCAACGGGAAGAAACCTTCCGCCATCATCATCGCTGACTGCCTCCACATGAATATTTATGGAACGAAAACTTGAGTGTACAGTGCATACTACAAATGGAAAACGTAGTAGACGATAACATTCAACATTAGCCTTTGCTGCTTTCCCAGAATTACCTAATGGAGCTTTTTACGATGAGCAGCCCAAATGTTCAGCACAAGTATATTAGCTACATCTACGTGATTCGTCTAACCTAATTAGAAAATAGGTAGACAGTAAGACAGTAGACACTCGTTCTACAGCTCTACAGAAACTATCAAGTATACGGGTTTATGCTTTGAATTAAAGTAAAACGTGAAAGGACGCTGGTAAAGAGGAAATTGCGCTTGTAATGAGATTCGTGAGAAATGCACTCTTACTGTTATTGTGACATTGTGAGGGCGTGTGAAAGGAAATTAAGGGAAATCATCGTTTTCATCATATCTGCTTTCATCTCCGAATTAGTGACTTCTTCTACTCTCCCTCCCTTATAGTTTCTCATTTATTTATCCTTAATGGAGAAAGTTTGAAAGAGTACTCTCAGCTAAGATCCATTAGCTGAAGAAAGTTTACAAAAGAGTTACAAACAAAAACGCTATATATAGTTCAGATCAAACATTCTCCACCACTAGCCTATTCAGTTGAGTTGCTTTGAACAGCTACCTGGTCGTATCAAATAAGGCAGCTAAAGCTTTATAGGTCTTACAGCTCAATTTACTGTCGCACTCGCAACTGTGATGACGTACAGTTCTGTTAATTAAATTATCTAGTTGATGGAACATTTTGCCTACAAAACCTTCGTGTAAATTAGGCCATATAACCTCATCTATTCACGAAATAATAATAAGTGTGATTCCCTACTGTCCCTTTTAGTTACGAATCCTTGATTTTTCCAGAAATTCTTGATTTCCGTCGTTGAAAGCTAAATCAAAGGTCTCTGAAAGGGCTTTAAGAATTGAATTGAGCCATTCATGTGAATGGTTTGTTGTTTGTGGAGAAAATTGCAAGAAGTGCCTTTCACTCTGCAAACTATGCATAAAATAAGATTTGCTCAGACCAATGTAAATTGCCAAATCGAACATAGTGGTGGCTATTTTTGACCTCATAATTTCGCAATTGATGAAAGTCATACCTACCGAGACAAGAGACAAAGTTAATTTCAATGTCAAAAGCATTTACTGGTTTTAGGAATTTGAAGAGAGATTTGCAGAAACCAAATAAGTTTAAGTGTTGCAGAAAGAGGCCTAAGCTGCAAGGAAACTAATTGTTAGAACAACAGCCTTTCACAATACAAAACGAAGCAATTCTGGTCCTCTCGACTCTCGACCCTCCTTTTCCTATTCTGCGTGACAAGGACAAATCAATTAGTAAGCATGATAAGATTCTAACGAAAACTAATTACATTGGTTTCTGGATTTGAAGATAATTTTCTTAGCATCACCCTCCTTTCTGCACTTGAGCTGCTGCCTTGATGCACAAGAGGCATTTCCTAGATACACCACAATCATCATCGATCATGAAGATTGGATTCGGGTTTCTCCCACGTTTCACTCGACTAAATTTCATCAATTCAACCACATCACATCTGTTCAAGATTAAAGAAAAATCGGGTCGTCTCCTGCATCCTCATTCATATTTATACAAGGACACCTTTCCCGTCTCTACTTTTTTGCAGTTGTATGGAAATACATCCCATGTCTTTACTTGTCGTGTCATTTGTGAAAATGATTTCTCTACGTGAGAAACACGGTAAGATAAAATGTGTTATAGTAAGTTGTGTATAAAATTCGTCCTTCAGTGCACGCGTTAAGTTCAATCGTTTGACTGGTACGATGATGCAGAGAAGAAAGTCATCTTGGAGGAGTGTAATGCTATAGAAGAATGTTGCGAAAAGTAGGCGATGGACTAAATGACCACACATGACAGAGATACATTAACCCCATTAAACAGAGGAAAAGCTTTTCCTGCTCATCCTTGAGAATGTATCATTTACACTCGAGACATAATTACGAAAGAGAGAGGTATCTGATGAAAATCGAAAGAGCTATTCTCTTTCGACACTCAACTTCCACTTTCCATTTGTGTTCCTTGTTAAGCATTTATCTTTATGCAATTGGTTTGTAATATATTAGCCTTTCACACTCATTTCACCTGCAGTCTAGGTCGTATGTTTGTCAGAGACAGAGAGAAATAAGTTATCGTCGGGCGCTGCGAAATCACAGACAGAGCACATACCTTTAGTCTTTTTGGCTCAAGTACTTCCTGCTGTACATTAGCAGCATCAATCAATGAGGCGAGGCACAGGAAATAATTCTAAATGCACTTAGCAAATGGATCACGTTTTCAAAGAAGGTTTTCCTATAGGATTCCAAATCGTGATTCCAAGTTGCAACAACCTGGGACAAAGACGGGAATGATGAAGAGGAAATTTCTACAGTAAAACAAGACAATCGCATAACAATAAAGCACTTGTGATTCCTATAATCACGCTTATGTCTCTTAGTCTCGGTTGTTGTCTCGTCCGTCTGATACAAACAATTTTACTTCCGAGTGCTCCGAGAATCACAAACTTCCACGAAATTGCATTGTGCTGTTGCTTTGTTCTTGTGCAGCTCGTTTAAATGACAAATAATGCTTGTGTGCAAGTTTGGCAAAGATGAATGAGGGACGAACTCAAGAAATTGCACTTCTGTGCTTTCTCCGGTGCATGGGAACTGTATTTCTGGGCGTAGGCAGGCTTTCACTTAATTTGGCGTGTACAGGAGAAAGTGTCATGGGTGGAAGCTTAGGGTGTCGGAGTTCCTTTGTCCTAAATCTCTTTCAACGAGTAATAAATGTCATTACCAAACATCTACTGTTTTCATTAAAGTGCCTCTGGTTCACTATTCTCCATTATTTTATTGTCTAATCGGCTGGTTCATTGCACATTTTCATTGAACAATTTTTGCACAAATCACATTGTCTATAATAACACTTACAACCAATCATAAGTAGCAATTATCAGCAACGAACGACATGAGAGCTGAATGTTCCAAGGACTTTTAATAGGCAGTCTAGTAATAGATACAGAGAAATTGTCTAGAAAGCTATTACTCTTACACTATAAGGATCTAGTAACAAGAAAAGCCTGCTGGTATGTAAAACCAGCCACCGCACACATTCGTATTACTAATTGCCAAATGATAATAATATAATAAATTAACATCGAGTACGGTATTCACGAAGTATGCCAAATTCTTCTCGTGTAAATGAGCTTAAATAGGTGAGCAGACCGAAATTAAATGTGGTGAGAATTGAAGTGGATTATTCCAGTCCACTAAGTTCATTCGTACTTCCTACTGCACGTTCTATTAAGGGTGTAAACATAACTAGCTACAAAAGAGATAATATTATGAAACCCAAGAAAGATACATGCAATCACAAGTCACTGCTATGCGAGTCAGGAAATGGGCGAACTAATGTGCGAACGAGCTTCTGTAAATGAATGGGATAAAATCTCATTGAATTATACCTTCGATATTTAGGATCGAGGTGTGTGTAGCGAAGCTTATGATGGTTCTTTGGTACATAGTTTTTCAAATCCAACGATTGCATCACGATCTTGTACAGTTGGGTAATTGCTACGATTCAATAGAAATTCATTCTGAAATATCTAGAAGCTATGAAGGTTATGGGAAGACTTAACAGCTTTTCGGAATGTATCAAAGAACAGTAGTGGGTAGATATGGATTTTTTTTAAATCTTGAGTGTAATAAAATCGATAGTATTATTATTATTTCACTAAATGCTAAAAGAGTTGAGAGTTTCTTAAAATACAAATATTATGCGACGCGTTGTGTGTCAAATAGTCAAATGAATCAAACTTACACTCAAGTGTTTAAAGACATTAATCTACTTTACATGTCAAACTAACATGCGAATGTGAAAAGCAATCTTTTTCTTTGCTGAGCTTCAGAAAGAAGCACTAACGTGGAGTGTGAAGTGAAATAAAGGTTTACTTCTTATGCAGACATTTATGGAAGGAACACATGAATCAGATGACGAGTTCACCTACGCAAAGACTCTTGTTGTGAACACAACATATTAAAGGTACACAAAAATAAACTACTTGGATTTTTGAAAGATACGAAGGAGATGGAGAGAACTTATTGGAAATTATGATTTCCGAAGATGGAAGAACCCGCAGTTTGGATAATATCTAAACCTAAAGAATTAGAGTAAGTTGCAAGGAGTGTTCAAGCAGAGGGTTCGCTTGGTTGGTGTTTAACTGAACATTTGCCTGAAAAGCATTGTATAGTTAAAAATTGTAGTAAAAAGCACATACATTTTTTGATTGAGACTTTCTTGAAGATATCGCAACGGATAATAAAGACTAGTCAGACTATTTCAGTTCCACTAACTGCACTCACTCATTGTCGACCGCTTTCATAGAAATATCCAGTTTTTCAGGGAGGCTTTGTCACACCACAAAGGTTTTGTCAGTCTCCACATTTCACGGGATGTCTAAACCATCACCACCAACCTGAGGGTTTTGCCAAGAAAAGTCATGCGGCCGGATTAAGCACGCAGCACGTAGGAAAGAGTATGACACAATTGAAACAGAAGTTCCAGTCTCTCTGCTTGGAGACATTTCGCTCGCAAACTTTCTTCTCGAGAATTCTCAGCTTTTTCGACAACACAAAAGGAAAATCAATGCTTCTTTTGGCAGAGTACAAAAGATGAAGCATAAAATAAACGTCTCACTTCCACACAGAAAGAGAGCGTCTTTAAAGAATTTTCTTTTGGAAAGGAAATAAAGAGAAAGCAAAGAGATTCTTTGAGAAAAGGGATTGAAATATACAACTCCGTGACTATCCTTCTAATTAGATGGTTCTTTGTAATCTATCTTAATTCATTATATATATGATCTTCCTTTCTCCACTTACAGCTTAGTTTTTAATCTTCTTTGAAAGCGAGTGATCATCATCATCCAAGTTATGGCTTCGAAGAATGCTCAGATGGCGATATTCGTCACAAGTTATTAAACCACAGGAACGTGATCGACACATGTAATGATTCCTTTGAAGCTAATATTACCCTCGTCGACAATTCCTTGCCACCTTTCGATGCAAATTTATAAAGTGGGAGAAGCGTTAGCAGTTTGGAAATGGCCTCGATTCATAGACAAGTTTACTTATTTAAAACGTGTGAAACACTTTACATTTATTAACTCCTTTCTCGCAGGAAATTCCTTGTGCAACACACCCAGGCAAGCATTTCACAATGCAGATTTTACGTTGAATAGGATTATCATATTTCTGTTAGAAATTCGATACTTTGACCTTCTAAACTGTAGATATTCACCTGTCTTATTAAAATCGTGAGTGGCAGCCTACTACCTATTGTAACACCAATAAAGAAACACTGAAATGCAACCCAATATGAAGCTTTCACTCTGGCAGAAAGAGACTGAATCAATTATCTTCGTTAAATCATTATCTGCAGACAACAACCCTTTAATTAAATAATATATATTTAACTCTATAATTTCAATCATTCTTGAAGATTCAATCAGACAATTTTTGGAATAACTTAAATCTGAGATCTAACTTGGAGTTCTAACTTGGACATTGGAGCACTTTGGTATGCACGCGAAATTAAACCACAAAGCTGTATAATTGATTCTCGGAATAAGATATGTCATACAATCAAGCTATTTTATCTGTCTTTTGAGTTTGCTTACACAAGCAATACCACAACATTTGATTGTAATCGAAACGGAGATAACAGCCATCACGCAAAGTCAACACAATGACAGACAATCTTTTAAATGATTGCACGTCTTCTTGGCGAAACCGTCAATTCAATCGTTTCGGTGCATTAGCACAAAAATTCAAGTATTTTTTACTGAAATAAGCTTTTAAATATTGACTGCAAGTACCGCGTTGAACTGTATTCACATTCAGAATTAGGAAGAAAATCAAAATATACTGACCAACTACATCAAATGCAAACCTGATTGTTATTATAAATTTCACTCTGCAATTGTCACCAACCCTATCATTTCACTCAATATTAATTTTATGTTACGTACTATATACACACACTCATAACACGCATTTGCATTCATCATCTGCTAACTGCTATCACGTACTAAACCGCGTTTCAGAATTGAACATGTCACATTTCCTGGTACACTTTCGATCCACTGTGCATTGAAATCTCTAAATAGTACCCCGACGAGAACTGGTATGGATAATTGAATGAATAAATTAATTAAAAACACGTGGTGAATACAAAACTGCAATTTAAACACACGTTTCATGAAACTTTTCTCCAGAGTTGACAGTCATCGTGAAAGTTAAATGATTTATTACAGGAGAGAATACAGTTGGTTTCAGAAATACTTCTTTGTTTGCAAATAATGTTGCTCTGTTTGTAGTTTGAACAAATCTAATTAATAATTACAACAACTTAACCATACTTTGCGACAAGTGAAGTGGCCATCAACATCGTAAGACTTACCCCAAACTCAATTATCTTTGTTTAAGCAAAGATTTGTTGAGTAATGTATTCAGGCTGTAAGCCGAAAGCTATTTTCTATTTTCAGTAATTCTTATGTCCCTCAGTGGGGAACAATTTTAAGACAAACACTTAGGTGCACCTCGGTGAAAGATGGTTGAACAGTGGAACAGCATCTCCTAACTCCAATCTCGCTTTCTCACACCAAAGTACTAAAGCTTGGAAAGAGTGAGAGTAGCTCAGGGTTGATTTATTTCAGTCCATTTTGTTTAAAGCTTTCTCTGTTCTCAGTTTTTCATCTTTGATCTTATCGGAAAGTTGAAAGTGTTACAGTGTGTTATGTGAGCTGCATCTCGGCTACAGCTGACAGTTGTACAATGTCCTAGTATACTGTTTCGATTCTCGAATTTAACTACACTTTCTCTTTCCAGACATTTTTTTGCTAGAGAAAGCACGAGGGTGAAAGCATAAGGTTTCGCTTAACAAGTAAGAAAAATGGGACAAGTTAGGTCAGGGCCCGTAAGAAATAAAACCACCAAATGGAAGAAAAGGTCCAGACTCCAGTTTCAATTTTTTCTCAACTGGTTTTGAAAAACACGGCTGACGAGGTTGAGAATAATAAATGAAAGTTGAGAAGAGAAAGTGAAGAGAAAGTCTTGAGTCTTGCATTTCTCTGATCATTCATCTTCGTTGAATTTTTACGACTGCAGGGGAACTCAAATTGACCTTTTGTGGCTCGTAAAGCTGCTTTCTCTTCCAAACCGGATTTTCGTGCAAAAAAGGAATGTATGGCATGTGGGCGAATCCAAGTTTTCGAGACAGTAATTAATTAGTGATTCCATGAGTGATCTACGACTAAGAGAAACGATAGATATTGAATTATGGAGGAAGCTAATTAATGGTGCAACATGGAGAAAAAGGAAAGTTGGAAAATGTTGCGCGTATTTCTGGTGATAGTTGCAACTTTAGCACCAAAAAATTGTGTATACGTGCATTCAGACGTAAGTAAAAATTGGATTCCCCGAAATTGCAAAAGGTTTAGAAGCTCGAATTTAGGAAATAGAGCGTAGGCACCATATGAAATTAAACGCATTTTGTCGAAATCTGGAAAGATTAAAGAATGCAAAGGATTGTTGGAAACAGTCAACGGTAGACATAGTGTGAACTTGGACTATGAGCGTTTGTTTATCTGTAGATAATGTGGATGGATGATGTGGGGGTGAAAGACGTCTCAAGGTTAACTTTCTTCTTGTCATATGTCAAAATCTCAAATATTTTGTGGAAAGTGGAAATGTGTGGGGTCTTTGACATTTATTTTCCTAATTGATAAGCATATAAACTCAACTTTCCTTCGGGGTCTAACTTTCTATCTTCCTTGTTGATGACACAAAATGCCAATTTACCACAAAGTCAAGCATTATTATTGCGATAGCATGAACATGGAATGCATACCAATAACTCTTGCGATAACATTAACATGAAATACCAATAACTCTATTATTATTATACATAAAACAACTATTATTTTTACAGTCCTCGTGTACACAGCACACAGACGATGCTTCAGGTTTTTAAACTTCAACTCATTCATGAATTCAATCGAACTTTGCCCTTCCTGTTCTTCGTGTTTCAAATAAAGTGTAGAATATGAAATGTTTTACACACTTGAAATGCTCTTTGGTACTTAGATCGAACGACGAGTTGTGTGAAAGAACAGAACCAATATTTATAACATGTGAACCGGATAAGAGTAAATTCGTATTCATTCATCTTTGAGTGCGAAACTCTAAACTAACTGCTACAGTTGAAAGACACGAGTTCTTCCAAGAAATGTCAATTTCATAAAGGAAAGGAAAATTATATGACAAATCTGCCATTTCTAACGTAAACACAAACGCATGTCTTTTCTAAATTTTACAATCAAACCACACAAAATACTATTCTTTAGACAGAAAAGACTTTTTTGTGAGTCAAATGAAGCTCAGTAGAATATATCTTGCCACGCATTTGTCCTTCAACTGAAATAAGCTAGCGTGTGTTTGAGCCAGACGTGTGCATTATACCTTTTATCCAGGATTTCAGACAAGTGAAGTTCGATTCGATCCAATCCAACACTCTCTGAGATTGAAATTTGCAAATCTAATTCCGAGACCACTAAAAACCCTCTCCTTATTTCGTTCAGAGGTTCAGCAGGCGCTCGGCTTTATTTAAATCAACATTCCAACAGGCAGAATTTGAGGTCAGTCTTAGAAGTAGACTCACCTATGTTTATCTTGTTTCTCTTATCTAAATGTACAGTCAATGATTTAAGTGGATTTGACTGAGGAATAACGATTTTCTGCAGATGCTTAAGTCAAGTTGATGTGTCAACCCCTGAGTTCATCTGAGCCTACTAAACCTATTTTAATTACTCTAAGACTTTTATCAGCAAAGTAGTCCTTTTAATTCCAAAACTTGGACTTTATTATCATTTAAATCTAAGCCAGAGGAGTTTGGGTCTTTCAAAGCTAAAGTTTGAGATTTGTTATTACTTCCTCTGGAAAAAAAGAAAGTTCAGGACTTTCATTCAACTTGAGCGGTGAAGCTTTGATTTCTTTCTGAACTTTCTACACACACACACACACAATTGTCTACAATAGTATAACTTCCGACAAAGCGCATTCACGCTAATCTCGTCATACCTTCCTCTTCCTCTGTGATACTTTTACTCGGATGCGTATTCACTAGCTCGAGCTTAGTCTTTTCACAAATATTTTTCTTTCCGACAGAAAACACAAAAGAATCTTCCTGAAATGAACTGGAGGTATTCTAGAAAAGAATTTGATCTCAAAAAAGATGAAAAGCCTCTGTGAAGGTTCTTTCTAACCTTCTCCTACTCCTCACTTGAGTAGAACAACAAACCAATCTAAAATACTTATGACCTCAGTTCTTATGGATCTCCCATGCAAACCTATTTTGTGTCGGGAAGACTTTAGTTTGCACTTTACTGAGCGTGAAGTTCGTACTCCCACTCGTACATTATTAGGTCTGTGGATGGACGCAATTCAAGTAGTGTCAGTTCTGGTGGGAGAGAAAGTTATTTTACGAGTCTCAACGAGGAAATAGACCAATAATTTCTAGCATTGCTCAGCACAGGAGGCGAAGAATATTCCAGGACTCCCCGTTTGTTCTTTCCATCCGCATCCAAATCACTTTCTCTACATTAGAAGAGCTACACAAACAGTGTACCACGAACGTCGTGATTTGAAAGGCACTTCGAAATCCAAGAGTACACATTGTGGATCTCTTGTACGGTCTACACAACAAACGATAACTGCATTCTCTACGCTTATGGACATGAATAGTAAATGTACTCTTTTACAATTCAATAAGAGCTCTTTACACAATAAGCAGGAGTATGCTCAAGTGATTCTTCGTAGAATAATATTAAAGGTTTTTGCAATGGTATTTTAAGACACTATTCAATAAATTACAAACAGTATGAGGTCAGATTAGCATATGGTACACTACGAACAGCGTACAAACTTCTAAATAAAAATGCACATTTTTAGCCCAAGAGAAATATATATGGAGTATGTGGGAGTGCACCGAGAAGAATGAGACAGGCTAATGTATCAAGTTATTACTGGGAAACGCTTCAAGATAATCCTCAGTGGATTATAATAAGTTATCAGTAGGAAAAGTTTCTGTAGGAAAGAAAGTAAAAATTAGCAGGAGAAAGCTTTTCGTCGTTTCCCTACGCAGCCACGACGACAACGAAAAGCGTCTA
>JAQGAD010003386.1:0-10457 GCA_034696625.1 Isotomurus palustris
TGCATAAAAGAATGAAATTATACGTGAATTAAAACGCACAGCTTCATCATGAGTTCATCCAGTCTGGAGTTCTGGAGTTCTGGAGGCTGGAAGGAAGGCTGCGGAGTGCAGATAGTGAAAAATCCCTCGTTTGTCGTGTGTTTTCCGTATTGGCACATTTCGAGATGAAGCTTAAAGATTGCCAACACATTATGAAAGCGAATTTCAGAGAAAACCTTAAAACACTACGGAGTATGGAGTATGCAATTTCCAGGCAGCTACAAGTGGCTAGTTACTGATGATGTGTAATGTAGCAAAAACTTATTACAGTGTAGGGATTAGGGATAATCATGATTAGTGCATAAAGGTTGGCAATGCATCCGTATGTTTTAACGGTTGGTGGTGGTGGTGGTGAGACAAGAGATTAACTAAAGGAAAGATGTAACAAAATGTTGATGCAATACCCCAACACCACATCAGTATCAGAAGTTGTGATTGTGACGTGAATATATTTTTTATTGTTTCTCCGTGTTGTGGCAATACTCTCGTCCCTTTCACACGATAAAACTCCCTTCAGCCTCAGCAAAACACACACATGTTATTGCCTGCCATTCTTCTAGAACTCCAGAAGTACTATCCATCTGTGTAATTCAATCAACTGTATCATTTAAATAACCTCTAAACATTACCAACATTTTTAGTTGAAAAAGCTTGTTTCAAAATTTCGGGGGAATAAACTTCAAAATTGCGTCATTTTTATAAGGTAATTCATCTTTCTTTGTCTTTGTCATTGATTTGGAGAAGTGGAGGATTTTTACTGGTATAAATTGATCCAGAGATGACGGGAAAAGTAGGTTACTTTAATTATTTTTGTCGTTAAATTATCATATAATAGAGTTTACTACCTGTGAAGCATGTACCGTCAGTGCAATCGGGCATTTATTAACTGGGAAATTATGGCGATGAAAGGTTAGTAAATATTTCGTAGGAGGTAGAATTCTTTCGGAAGAAATCGAAAGTGATGATGTGTAATTTGAAAACACAAGGAGTTAGTCTTAGTCTTATTGTTAGTATTATTTAGAGTACAAAAAAGGAAACATTTTCTTAAAATACAATGACAATGCGATGGATTATATTTTAATATTATGGAGAATATTATGCGAGTAGAATAAAAGGAGGAGAGATGGAAGCTAGTGTTAAATAGGAAATCAATCGATACTTAATTAATAATTCAATTCCTGTCCGCTCGGGTGAGTGAAAAATTTACAATGAATGGTATTTGTGTTAAAATACAGTAGACATATTTGTTTGTTATGATTTGAATGGTGGATAGCGTATTGAATTGTTTTTAAAGTATAAAAAGTGCTGTGCCAAATCTGCCGTACAATGCGCAATGGTTTGATGTAGGTAGGTAGGTTAGGGTTGTATTTTTAATGGTAATTATTTTAAACTTATTTAAAATAAATATTATAGACTAGTGTCATCTGTATATGCTGTGTCCTTCAGAGAGATTGATTGAAATTATTCTTATATTTACAGAACTGAAGTGAACAAACTCTGATAGTGGTGAATCCGATGTGGATGGGTTATCTTTCACTGCTGACGATGGAATTACCTTATCAGAGAGTATTACATGACTCACTATCAGTTGGCGCTGCTGTTAAGAAAATAAGCAAGTTAGGGAATGCTCGGGAGATCTTCAAGTGGTTTAGTTAAAGACTTTTTCGGCCAGCTGATGCATCAGCGGAAACGATTTTTGTGCAGTTTAAGTTTTAATCTTGGATTTCGGATTAGGAAGGAAGGTTTAGAGATCTATCGTTTCAAGTCTTGCAGAGCTTGATCTGAAGATAAAAAAAAGATAATACTGTTAGGCCTTGAAATTGTTAGTCCTGAATTTAATGATTAAGGCAAGATGAGACGGAAAGTGTTTGTGCGACAATGGGCCGTCACTTGCTTGATGACCCTTTTGGGTCTGTCATGGGCGGGGGTTGCGGCCTTGTCTACGGAGAAAAAGGTTCCAGGTTCTTCGCATCATTCGAAAGTTCAGCAGAGTCAACCGGCATCGACTCCGAGCCCTCCTCTGAAAGTGGACAAGGTTGTTATCAGCACACATCATGAAGTAAGTGCTTCAAGTTTCAATTGGAAATCGTAATTTGTTGTACACTTGTAGAAAGAAGTTTTGTTCATGTTATTTAATTTTAAACCTTTTACAGAAGACAGGGACAGAACTAACTCCGGATCCTGTAGTAACTTTGCTTGTGATGGCTACGTTAGATGGAACACTTACTGCAGTGGATAGGGTTTCTGGGGAGCTTAGATGGGTCACGAAGGATGAGCCGATGATTAAAGTACCAGTGGGACCGACTAGTACTAAGGCCCCGTATTTCTTGCCTGATCCGAAGTCTGGGTCTCTGTATGTCATGGGGAGGAGGAATAGTCTGAGGAAACTACCGTTTACAATTCCACAGTTAGTGGCGATGGCTCCGTGTAGAAATTCTGAAGGCCTAATGTACACGGGAAAAAAGGTAGATTTTGCAGCATGTTTTAGCTTAGGGGCTTGGTTTTGTTGAAATGTTGTGAAACATTTGAATGTTTGTAATTATTCTAGTTGGATTATTGGCTCACTCTTAATCCGAATACTGGAGAGAAAGCAGAGCTGCCTTCGTATGGAGAGTCAACTTGTCCTGCTAGACCGGAAGACGATGTTTATGACAGTTGTGCCTCACCCACTGGAAGCATTAAAGGGGGAGTGAGAAAGTCTTTGGTTATTGGGAAAACAGAGTACACTTTATCAATGGTTGAAGGACCGAGAAAGTGGAACGTTACGTACCATCACTACAGTTCCGTAGACATGTCACCTCAATCAGTCCAAGATTACGGTTAGCATATGACTATAATTAATTAAGCACGAAGTTGCATTCAGTACGAAAAAGTGGAAAAGGCATTTTTTATTTTAGAGTTTGCCCACTTTACTTCTCCGTCGACTGGAACGGTGTTGACTTATGATCGGGAGACAGGTCAACTTTTATGGCAGAAGGAGTTGGATACCCCAGTGATTGCTGTATACTCTGTTGATCAGACTACATCGAACCTAGTGTCTGTGCCTTTTAATCCTATTGCACCTGAGACACTGGATAAGTTGAAAACGGTAGCTTCACAGAGTAATCAACCTCTTTCTCCAACTACTTACATCGGAGAATCCAACTACGGCCTTTATGCTGTCCCTACATTAGTTGATGACACTGTTTTGTTAATGGGGAGCGATGGGGCAACCCCTTTTCCACCACTGCTGGAAGGTCCAACTCCGGAAAACGCCAATGATACTCCTCACACAAATAACGCAGCAGGATCTACCGGGCCAGCTGATGGAAGTGCTTCAGTCGAGAATGATATCGTAATCTACGGTTACTATAAAGTTCCTGATCCTCCAGGATCTAATCCTCCACCTGTCATGCAAATTGAGTCATTCCCAAATGTGAATCCGGCAATTCCTGCGAAGAACTCAAACAAGAACCCGAATAGCCTTCCTGTCGGATACTATAACGATTCCGATGCTATCGTTGGAGGAAACCAATTGTCTCCTGAGGGGAAATACCCATCAGACAAATTAGTGATTGACGATCTTAAAGAAAATAGCAATAGTGTAACTCCTAATCCTGTGAAGTTTCCTCCATTTCCCATTCCTCCGAAGAAAATCCCTCCGATGAGCCCAGCCGTTCAGATCAAGCCAATTAAAATAGTTATTTCGACTGCAGTGATATCGGTTGCCGCAACCATTGGAGCAATTATAGCTGGTTATGTTGCTTACCGAAAATGGTACGGACATATGGAAGATCCTTTTGGGAGCAACCATAGTCAACTAGAATACAAGCAAACTGCCAAAGTTTCGGATTCTGACGAAGATAGTCGTATGATTGTTCCTGTCGTGAATAAGCCGAAGAAATCTGCGGATGGATCTCTAGTGTCCATCGGAAAAATCTGTTTCAGCCCTACATCTGTTATAGGAAAGGGGTGTGAAGGAACTTTTGTTTTTAAAGGGAAATTCGAAGGACGGGAATGTGCAGTTAAACGCATCCTTCCGGAGTGTTTTGCTTTTGCAGACCGAGAAGTAGATTTGCTCAAAGAATCGGACCAACATCCTAATGTTATCCGGTATTTTTGCACGGAGTCTGATGGACAGTTTAGATATATTGCTCTAGAACTTTGTGAAGCAACGCTGAGTGATTGGATTGAGGGTAAATTCGTATCTGAATTTATTGATCCGATAAACATTTTACGTGAAGCTACAGACGGATTAGCACATCTACATGCACTACAAATTGTTCATCGAGATGTGAAGCCAGCGAATGTTTTGCTCTCAATTGGATCTAACGGGTCACAAGTTAAAACTCTTATTTCGGATTTTGGTTTGTGTAAGAAAATTACGAACGGAAGAATGAGTTTCTCCAGAAGAAGTGGAGGGATCCCTGGAACTGATGGTTGGATTGCACCAGAGGTTATAAAAAATATGACGAAGGAACCTGGGAACTTGAGAATGGTAAGTACATGCAACGAATGAAAAGATGATTGACTGAGGCAATCAAATATTATAAATCAGTAACAAGTTGCGTGATATTTTATTATTTCAGTCGTATTCTGTTGACGTATTTTCCCTTGGTTGCGTGTACTATTTTGTACTTACAAATGGAGAGCATCCCTTCGGAGAGCCGTTCCGTCGTCAGTCAAATATAGTGACGGGTGAAAGTAGCTTGGACAAATTGTCTCAGAATCCCAAGGGAATACTTCAGTTGGTCAATCTTATGATCTCACAAGATGCGAACTGCCGTCCTCCTCTTGCAGATGTTCTTGCCCACCCAATGTTCTGGGCGAAAGAAAAAATTCTTTCGTTTTTCCTAGATGTAAGTGACAGGATAGAGAAAGAAGATGAAAGTAAATGTGGACTTCTTCGAAGACTTGAAAGCAATGGTACTGCTATCGTGAGGCAAGACTGGAGAGATCACATTTGCTCTCATGTAGCGATGGATCTAAGAAAGTATCGAACTTACAAGGGTCACAGTGTTAGAGATCTTCTTCGAGCCCTCAGAAACAAAAAGAATCATTATCGAGAACTCACACCTGAAGCTCAAGAATCACTTGGCCACATTCCAGAGCAGTTCGTGGATTATTGGATACTTAGATTTCCAGACTTACTGTCTTACACATGGCTGAAATTTGAAAGTGTGAGACATGAGCCAATTTTTTCAAAGTACTATCCTAAAATGTATAGTTTCAACGAGGGTATCAACGGAGAATCAAGTCTTTATGAAGATGAAGACGACTTTGTTCCTGATCGCTTAGGAGTACCTGAGGAAGGTAGGAGAGATGAAGACAAATCTCCGAAGATAGATAAGAATTTCTGGAGGTCCAAGTCGCAATTTAAAACTCAAAAATGGCGACAACAGCAACAAAAAAATCACCTTAGAGAAAATCCTTCAAACTTTGTCAGTTTTGGTACTAGGTACTCCGTCAATTCTCAAAATGCGCCGGCCTCCGCTAACAGTTACCCTTCCCCTGATAGCGACAGTTCATGGAGGTCCCCAGTCGCCAAATAGTTATGCTTGGATTTGCATAATACTTCAGGGTCCGTTTTTATACGTTTATTATTGACGAAAATCTAGATTCGGTTCTTTCACCGCACAAATAATTCTGTAACCACTTCTTCGAAAGTACTTTTCTATTCTTTTTCAATTGAATGTGATGTTACCAATTTTATGAACTGAGCACCGAACGAGTGACAATTGAATGTCTGAAGTGTAATGAGAATTTACTGTGATAAAATGACAGAAGTAATTAAATATCAAAGAGGTAATATCCTTCTGATAAGCCAATATGACTTGTTTAATATGGCTGATGGTGCAAGTTTGCTGTGAGCACTTATATTACATAATAATATAAAGTATTTAGGTAATAATGTCATACTTTTTACTGTTAATACGATAGTCATGAAGTGACGGAGTTGTTGTATTATGTGTTTAAGGAAGTTAAAAATATGTGTTAGCGTATATTAGGCTCACACTCTTCACACTTTTATTCGTGACCTTTTACGTATGCATTCGATGGTTTAATAAATAACATTGAAAGTAGTGAAACTCGGTAATTTATTTCGTTTCAGTACCTTACCGGTGAGCGTGTATCAACTTTCAGCCTTGATCGATCTTGCATATTTGAATTTAAACGCATTGTCGAGGTTGATCCTATTTTAATACAGGAAACTTGTTAGACTGACGTTAGTATCACTGCAAGTTGGCTTGAAATGAACGGAAAGGTGAAAGTTCATATAGCTGAGCATCCTGTTTTTATATTATGCATGAGATCATGTCTTTTTCAACTATGATACATGAACTGGAGTCTTGTATCAAGTTCTAGTAGATTCTAGTTCTGAAACTTCTGAATCTTTTATGCTATCTGATACCTGAGCTCATTTTGGACATTTACATTCGATGCAAACACTAACGAAACCTTGAAAATAGAATGATAAGAGCTACAGGAACAGGTCGCCAGTTCAATATTGCAAATATTTTTTCCAAGTGCATAATTGAATATGATTTCCCACGTAAGGTACAACTGAGTTGAATGAGAACATTGCATCCAACAGTCAAATACGTGTACCAAAAAGAAAAGTAAATAGAAAGTTAATAACATATCTATTTCCATACTTGACCTTTACCTCTTTACTTGTGTACCTATGAATGCCATTGTGAACGCTGGAAAAAATGTGTTTGTACTAAAGTGAAGAAAAGAGTTGTAAGTTTTGACTGAATGTGGAAACCATCCATGCATTTGATAATGACCACAGAACTTATCTTGGGTTCATTATCGTAGCCGAAATCTTTTCTCATCAAGTCATTAGGAGATGAGTCAATACATATACAGTGTGTCTGCATGTATGCATATTATTCTTTCATCCCACCTACTTAAACTTAGTGCAGCATAGGACGATGAGAGGCCCGAGAAGGGCAATAAAGTATCAAGAGAACTTTACAATGATTGCTGACCGGCAGAGTTTGGAAAAACTAGTTTCTTTGAGCATGTTTAGTTGAGATAGGACATCCTTTGAGATGCAGAGAAGGAGATAATCCATCCAGCAAAAAATTCCTTAAGACTGGTTTATTTATATAATTACTTTTGTAATAAAGTTTACTAGGCTAGCAGGGGAGGGGAGTGTTGTTGTGTGTTGATGTCGAAAGAATCACTTTTGATTTCATACAAATGATGCTCACTTATGCTCTTATCCAGACTTCCAACTTTCCATGAAGATTTACTTTGTAAGTACACTATATGCATGTCTCTTTACAAGTACCTAATTTAAATACATTTTCTTACTGCATGCTGCATACTCATTTTATCTATCCTTAAAACTCCTATCTGCTACAGACTATCCAGTATCCAGACTATCATACTTCTTTACTATTGAAATTAAAGCTCTTTCCATTCTTTTGATTTTAGACTCGACTACAACCTACAACTCATGAATCCATGAAAAAACAACATTGTTATTTATTGGTCATATCATAATCATGCAACGATATAACATTGTAAACGTGATAAAATTTGAGATTCTTTTTGTTCTCGAGTTCTGATCTACTACCTTCATTTCCATGAAAGTAAATACATGTCCTCATACGCTCTTTCCTGACAATTGACCGAGTGAAGTTGAAAGTGGAATGACGTTATCGATTGAAGCTGAAAGTGCATAAGTCACGGGAAGATGAGTCAGCGTCTAATTTAACTGCGACACGACACTCCTCGGAGCGTTTCTTCGGGACGGTCGGTACTCGGAAACACATCCGTCCGTACGACTCGTAATGTCGTAATATAAAAAGTGTTTCATGGGCGAAAAGGCATGAAGAAAGAAACACGGCGAAGTCGGGCAAAAGGTGGTGGTGGTGGTGGTGGTGGTGGTCGAGAGTGAGTCTGTCCTTCTATTCATTCCTCTTCCAGTCGTGTGGAGTGGATTTGCCCATCCAGACGTCTTTTTTCCATGTGCTTCTATTCTCGCTGTCCTCGGAATTTCTGAAAATCTCGAGGTTTCCGGAGTCTAAGTGAAACTCTCGTCTTTAAACTCTCACGCTCTTGCCAAACCTACTTCTCATGGATAAGAAGAGCTTGTCGGTGTCGAAGAAGGAGGCCGAGTGTTGTTTGACGAGTGTAATTGTGTCGCCCATGTCGAATTTGTCGTGTTCTACGAGACTTTATTCCTTTACCAACTTTTTTTCCTCAAACTACTCGTTAATGTGGACTCTTCTTGGTCCCTCATTCTCCTAACAGTAGTAAAGTCAGTTTTGACTCTTTCAAAAAGCAACAAGGGTGGGCATTTCTTTGTGTTCGAATTCGTTTTAGTGTCGAAAAGACTGAACAGTAACCAGAGACAGGATTCTTTTGTTACAAAAACGAGAGTTCTTAGTTCTTTTAAACTTCTGTATTTATAGAGTTTTGCTCAGTTTGTGACCTGACACTGCAAGGTCGAAGGGTACTGTAAACATAGTGTGTTCATTTCAGAGTTAAGATAACCAGAGGACTTATCATCATCATCAAGAGGAAAGAAGAAGATATTTACCGGCGTCGAAGAATCTGTATTAGGAAACACATTGGGAAAAAGGTAAGGAAGGTCGGCTTTTTAGTTGTACTCGAGTGGGTTGGATGTCTCTCGGGACAGTCGGGAGTCAGTGGCGGCTTCGGGTACTCTGAGTTTAAGAGATTGACCTGGGTCAAAGGTCATGCAGTTTAAGAGTAAATAATATCTGCAGTAGATGTATATGTAAGGGGGGTAAAAGATAATTGAAGTTGTGGGGGGTAGCGGAAGGACCCCCACTGACCAGTGGTGGTGGTGGTGGAAGAGCGCAAGATTCACTCACATGGACTTGAATTGCATTCTTCATTTGCGAGGAGGACGGCGATGATGGTGTTCGTGTGTCCTCATTTACTTCTCCACCTTCCTCGTCTCGATTTTTAATTGTTGTTATTGTTCCTAAATATTTATTACCTATTGGTGCTGATAATCCTACAGACATTGTGTACAATCGGGTGCGTATTGTGTTGAGGTCAAAGCAGTTCGTGAGCCGGAGGAGCTTCGTAGCAGAAGAGGCTGCGGTCTCTAGTCTTTAGTCGGTGGTCCTGTTTGTTTTGAGAAGGAATAGAGTTAATTGAAATTTGTAAACATTGTGGTGACAGAAAGCGGAGTTGTGCGTGGGAGGTTGGAGGTGGGGTGTGCTACGAGAGGAGGTCAAAGGTAAGGAGATTTTCGGATTGATATTCTGCATATGGTTAGGTTTAGGTTAGAGAGATGAGAACGGTGGTGGTGGTGGTGGTGGTGGTTGACGGTGGTGGTGGTGGTGAGGAGATGAAGGTGGTGGTGGTGGTGGTGGTGAGCCGGCTTTTTGCATCCCTTGTGCAGTTTTATGGTGGAGAGGAGCTTCAACATGGCTTACTACGGGCAAAGCAGAGGAGGCTGAAGTGAGAGATCGAAAGAGATGTGGGACATGTGGATTCTTTGAGAAATAAATTGGGATAACCACTCAATATGGCTTTTAATCGGGAGGGGACACTTTTGTTCGTAATTGGATCACCACTTTGTATGCAAAGAAGATAGGGATTTAGAGGTTATTATTACGGTTATAGGTGGTGCTTTTATGATTTTGAAGAATTGCATAGGGGTTTGCGTTTGGGTTTTGAGAGTTTTGACTTCCTTGGAACAGTGAGGATTTCAAATTTGATTTGAGGTGTGTGGTTTGGGGGATTTGTTTGTGCCAATTTGAACTGTAAAAATCCCTAGGGAGTCTTCAAGTTCAAGTAGTTATAAGTTGAATTTAATTATATTTTTCGATGTTATTCATTGCTCCTTGCAAAGTATGCAGTGTGCTTCAGGTTTATAGTTGAGGTTTGGGACTGAGGTACTTTCATGATAATAATAATATTAGTTTCATACTCATGGGAGTTTTTGCATGATAATTGGTGCACGATGCACTTATTACCAATTATTTGGAGTTGTGGGTGCACATTAAATGTTATAAATTATTTCCTGCTAGAGGCCTAGGTGTAGAATGATTTTTGTTGTGTTATATGCTGAATTGTGTTTCTATGATTTGTGAAAATGTGAAACACAAAGCTTATATCAGCTAATCGGTGTAAAGCGAGCATTTAAGTGGTGTGAATATGTGAAGGTATGAAATAGCATTTCTGTTTTCTCTCTGGTCAATGGAGATCAAGAAGGGTAGTAAAATAATGGAAGGGAGAGGCTATTACTTTCATGTATTTCCTGCGCAGCAAGAGCAACATGCAGTAATTGGTATATTGGGCAATTGTTTTCGCGTTCACCATAAGGTTTACAGATTTCGAGAAAGAGTAGTGTATGAATATAAGGGAATAATGTATCAGAAGCTTTTCTTAGGGAGTAGCATTATATTACGAAGCAAAATATATTATTGATTGCGCCACGTATT
>JAQGAD010003387.1:0-10453 GCA_034696625.1 Isotomurus palustris
AGTCTCTTTTGGCTTTCGCGGCAGGACAGCCTTGCCTATTATAGGTGAGGAAATCCACCCCCCAAGATATATATATATATATATAACCCAACAATATCGAAGCACATTCAACGAAAATTTAATTCCCTTGGATTATGACACCAGGAAGCTCAAGAATATTTATTCGGAAATCCCACGGAAACATAGAAGTTCATAAAAACTTGGGAGGAATTTGAATCCAGGCAGAAGTAGATTGAAGATTTTCATTAAGAGTAATGTGGAAGCCAAAATACTATTGAAAATTTCGCGGCCAATTAAAAAACACAAATGAACTAGAGTCATGTAAAAATCGATGGTATGTTTAGAAAATCAAATATTATGCCCCAAATTAAAACCATACAATGTAAAATTAAATTATGTCATTAAGAACGGAGGGTAATTCTAACCCTTCTTTTACGGAGCTGGTTTTGTTGTTTCTTTTTGTGCTCACCTTGTTGCAGCTTTATCAGCAGGTTAAGCTGAAAATGGGAAAAAGCTGTCAATCAATCAATCTAGCAGCTATAAGAAAAGCACGCAGGTGAGCATTTCGCATTTCGTACAAATAAGCTTATGCCTTTTGTTCACAGATTAGCTCCTAAACTACGGGATTATTTAGATGTAGTTAATTACAAGTAACTTCAGTTACTAGGGTCATCTAAAGAACCACTTCCCTTCACCGTGACCCTTCAACCTCCCTGATGAATTAAGCTGTACTGGGCGTACAATGCATAAAGCGTTTAAAGATGAGAAGTTCTCCGATTTAAGCTGTGGCATGGGGTGATACGGGTAGTACAGTTGGAGGTGTATGCTCGTATGTAAATACTCAACTTTACATAGGAAAGTACAAATAAAAATGCAATTACATAAGAAGCTCAAAGCGAGTGTGCTTGTGTTTGTTAATCATGAATACTAAAACACATTTGCGTCATTCTCTGAGTCCCCTATCCTATTGGAATAATTAGCAGTCATTGATCTATTTAGTCTTCGCAATTGAGCTGTGCAGTGAACTAGTTCAACGGAACTTATTTCTCTCAGCATTTGTTTAAAGTCGTGATATTTTAGTGAATTTTGTGCAACAATCAAAAAATTCAATGATGAATAGACTACGTGGTGTCGCAAAGAGCGCAGGGAGTAGGCGAAAGAAGAAGGCAAGGAAAATTAAAGAAAGCTGGCTGAATCATAAAGTTATCGTTGCTATAAGTAAAATGAAGCTGGTTGGTATCGAACAAGCGCTAAAACCTGGACTTTTGTTGATTGAAAGGTAAGATCTTCAGAAATATTTATTTTAGGTTCAAAACACCTTTATTTATTAAATTTCGATCGGATTTGAGGTGAGCATAAAATATCCCATGCAACAATTTTCGAATTGTCAGATAACAGAACACATTTTGGCTCAATTAATCATAGTGTTGCATTAGAATGGCAATAGGCAAGATATTACAATATAATTTACAAAACACTTTCATCGAGCAGTTAAAAACTAAAGGCAAATCAGCGTAAATTACCTAATAAGATGTACGCGTATGTGTAAAATATGAAGTCTCAAATATGCTGATATCCTTATCGACCATTTAAAATTATGATAAGAGTCCAACATTCAAATGTCTATCATAGATGCCTTGATTCCAAAACAATTCTTTTGAAATATTTGCAATGCATAACAACATTTCATTTAATCCTGCATGTGGTAAATATTCACGATCGATAATCATCTAGCACGCACACTTCTTGCAGAAAAATAATCGCAAGTCGTTTGTTCGGAGTTTATAGCTTGAGGATTCAATGCCTGCAAGGATATCCACGTTTCATGAATAATTAAAATACATTAATAAAACGTCAAGGAGATTCTTTAAGCTCAGACAGTTTGGCTTGTTTAGAGAGATTTTAAGAAATAAAGCATTTGAGCCATATCAGCCTAAGTGTCGCGGCCAGACGGTCTCCATGCCTGCTAGCACCAGAGGTTACTTGGATCTCGGTGGTGGTGAGCCCGAAAAGGGGCGCACGAATCACACCCAAGTGCTCCTGTTCACATCAACTTTCCTTCCTACTCGCACAACTATTACACTCTCGTGCATTCAAGTTCATGAAAAATGATACATGCATTGTGGTTAATATATACGTTCAATTAACAATAATTTATCTAATTGCTGTCAAACTACTTCTAATTTTTCAATTGTGTTTTGTGCTGCATTTATTTTCATGTGCCAATACGCACATGTATAATTCTATTGATAATGATTTAAATTATAAAAATTCAGATTTTGAGTGAAAAAAGGTTTTAAAACTTTTATTATTTTTCCCAAGTTTTCAGGCTAAACGCTTGGTTCATAGTATTCATACAAGTTTCATTAAATAAATACAGGTTTTTGGTTTTTGGGTGGGGTTAGCACAATAGATTTTGTAAAAAATTGTAAACCTTAATTTCGACATGTCACCGGGGCCGGTTGGAATATTGTAATTTCTTACATGCAAGTGTAATAAGATTATACTCAAATTTTTGAGCAGCCCAGTCACGGGTGACATTCCAAAATCGGTGTTTAAAAATAGTTTGGAAATTTTTTTTCGACGCTATGTTTTTTATACACTTTTAAAACGGGAGGTTAAATTAGAAGTTCCGGTAAATTTACAAAACTGAGTGTGCTAAATTTTTTTGTGTTTGTGTAAGTTGTGAATGATATTTCTCGTAGAACTTTCCACCCTTGGTCAGAACTATATTTATTACTCATTTTTCGAGATTTTAAGGGTAAAGATTTCAAAACATCTTTATTGCTTAAGCTTTCGATTTAAAGCTTCAATAATCATCAGAACACTCTTTTAATCAATACTACACGGAAAAGATGGCTACACTCGGCACTTCAATCTTTGACATAATTATACATTGAGATAATATATTTAGAAAATACAGATCTTTCAGTAGTGGGTATATTCCTGCTGCCATAATAGCGTTGGTTTTCGTACCGTCTTTGGTGTTTCTGGTGTTAGCTGTCTTCTGCATGTAAAGCGATTCTTTCCACTTGCGAAGAAATAGTTTTAATTCGTGTTGTATTAAGGTTAACGAGGTCATGTCTGGGAAATGGTCTTGATTTTGTTGAAGTTGTAAGCCTATTGCAGATGGATTGATATTTCCCTTATTGCAGTGATTGATGTGTTCTTGAATTCTTGTTTGAATAGCTCTTTCAATTTCTCCTGTGCATATTTTGTCGCACTTCGAACATCTAATTGAATAAATCCCACAATTTTTTCCTTTTTGTCTTTATTTGACTTGAGAAGAGTGAAAATCTTGGTCCCTGCATAATTTGATTGTGTAAGTTTGTATGATGCTGTAAGTGTCCAGTTTTGAAAGGAGTTTGATTTAATTTTCCGGTATGCTGAGAAATTACGCTAACGTTGGCTAAAAATTCGTCGCTAATGGGCAGGAACATTTGCGGCATAGATATTTAACAACACCTGCAAGCAATATCCTCCGGCTCAGTTTCTTACGACAATGTATTCCTTAGATTTCTAGATTTTATGTGATTAATAGAATATGTTATTTTTTGTAAAACATTACTTACAACGTGAGGATTTTTTGTTTCCGTACAATGGAAAATCTTTGGAGGCTTTGGCAAATCATTACAGTATTTTTTAATTCATATAGTCGAAATGGTTTAGATTAATTTGAATATCGAGTTTTATGAAGGATACAGCCCCGTAAAGAAAATTGTGAAAATCGCTTAAAAGCTTGTAAGCTTTTTATTATCTAGGCCTTAAGGAATTTCACTATTTAATTACGTCAGTGTGAGTGTTCTGATTAATTTTATTAGTGTAGTGCATTGAATAAGTCTTTTTGGTCAACAAATTACCTTTTATTCAAGCCAATGCACAAACAAGTTGGAGACGAATTTATCAAAAATGTAATTTTAAATCGTTTAGACTTTTTGCATATATCTTTGCAGGAGACATTAGGCTATAAAAATCACTTCAATGTTGAGATTCTGCTCAATCAACAAATTTTGAGAGTCCGTCTGCTGAACTATGGATTTTTGCAATTAGCAATACGCATTCAGTATTTGGCAACCAAATAAATAAGCGATGCATATTCATCTGAACGTACTTCGATAAATGTAACAACTTAACGTATTTTCTTTAATAATCACATCCCTGGTACCTGGTTTAGTCTAAAAACCCTAGTTAACACCAACCCCATTTCGGACAGTTTAAAATATTCAAGCCATCCTCGGAATAATCCGATCAATTATTCAAGCTGCAGTCTTTGGAATAGCAAATATAATTTACATATAGAAAAAATAAAGCTCATTGGCTACTGGAGGATTTACTTACTGTAGTTTTATACTAGGCAGGCTTTAAACGCACCATTACATTCAGAACCTTTGAAACACCCATTTGTTAAAACAAACCATACATGAACTCAAAAAATCTGAAAAGAACTATAGCCTTTGTATAAGGAGTGAGAGCAAAGAGCTTAAAATTGTTTGATAAACATCAGATGCATAAATTGTTTCACATTTAGGCCGTAAGTTTAAAAGCTGACAATATGATGACTGAAAATTACAAGACTTGTTCGAAACGACAAATTATTCCTGCAAACAATACAATTTCACAAAGTAACCGCTCGGTTGGATGGCACTAATGCATCTCATAAATATAAATATCCTTGCAACAGTCTCAATCAGATTCAGACACTAAAAATAATATTTGAAATTTATTACATCCGTCCCAGATGAAATCCATAATCTGGAGTTGTCAAGCTACCTTGGTGTTTACCCTTTCAACAATATTAAAACAAGGAAACATCAAAACATTCATTTTTTCGAAATTTTGGAAATTTTAGAGCCTTTTTAAATCTTTGCTTTTAAAACGACCACAACAACTATATCTGTCGAGATATGGTACACATGCTTATTACGCCTATACGTGGCATATATTTGAATTTAAGCTAGCCCAGTGATTGGGAACCAGTCAAAGTTAACGCTTCAAAATTTCTTCAACCACTATTTTTAGAATCTATTCATGAACGGTAGGTTCACCCACTCTAAACACAAATATGATTAAGTTCGGGATAAATGTTTAAAAAAATGTGAACGGACTCATATGAGTTTGAAGGGGAGCTTAGGGAGAAGGAGCACTTGAGTATCCAGTTTTTGTGCCCATCCTACTGCTCACCACCATTAAATCTGAGGGTACATTTCCACTGGCACCTGCAGCTATGATAGCTAGCGGCTTGGTGTTACATTTGGGGTAGAATGGCTCCACTGTTTGGTTTCGCTACTGCGTCAATTTTTTATCTAGGAGTATAGGACAAATGCTCATTAGAATTTAACTTTTAAATTTCTACGTTGTCATTATTTAATGGACTATTCGGAACATAATATAATGTTGATCTGCTGAAATCTAGCAGATTTAGATAATCTGATAAGACTTTAAGAATGATTGATCCTAACACCATTTGTGAAGGAGAGTCAGAATTTGTTCTTGCAGCAAATCGTGTATGCGAACAATTGTTCATTTCAAATTATAAACCTGAACTTCAAATATATCCAACAAAACGCACCGACACAGGGACATCAAATAAATCTCTGAACCGGCTTGGCTAACAATCAGGCATATAAAGAAAATGGATCAGAGTTTGCACAGTCAAAAGCAGCCTCATTGGATTTTATTATTCGACTTCGAATTTAATTTTGAGGTTTATGTAAACCACCTCACAAATAAAATTTTCCACACGTGTGTTCAAGGATTGACAATTTGGATGAACAATGTTGCAAAGAATGAAATAATATTGCTGAATTATAAACCAAATTTGCTGTTTAGTACATTGCAGGTAAATGGTAATAGTCGTTTAGTCCTTTTAAGGTAGCGTGGGGTGTTCGAAGGTTAGTGTTGTGTGTGGGTGAGTTGGAGAGGAAGGGATGGGGTGCGTTTTTAACAATCTATTATTCATTACGACCACTTGAGTGTTTAAATAGCAACTGGCTACTTACATTTCAAATCCTTAAAATTATGATTTTGGCATTCACAACTACTTTCAGTGTTGATATCAGAGCAATGTGAAAACAGAACATTTCTTTGCCTTGAGGAGCATGTTCAAGAAACATTACAGGCATATTTGATTTCGTTTCTTTCAGAGAACTCGAATGAGTTCTGGCAATAACATTCTTCGAATCCTTCACATGTGTCACTGCTTCGTCCTTGGTTTTAACACTATTGTCTATTATCCAGCTTGAAATTTTCTTTCGCTAAAACACTTTTGTCTTTCCTTTAGTTCAGACGGTGATTTGTTTCCTGTGGAACTGCCAATTAAGTCCTTTACGAGTTTCACGAGTCACATTAATGAGTCCAAATTAAGTGTTGAGTGCAGGCCTTCCAACTACCCGTCGAAAGCGGAACTCCAATGTGTTCTGTCAGCGCTCACGTCGCAGCGAATAATAGTTCATGCGGATAATGAATAGTAAAAGGCAAACTGTGTAATTCTTACTAATTAACAACCTATTTACTTATTTAACTCAGGAAATCTATTCAAAACTTGAGTCCGATTAAAGTGTACACTAGAGCAACGATACAACGTTCCGACTCCGAGCATGTACTATAACGAACTGAGCTCTCACACACGCAAAAACATACGACACACAATTACTGAAAAAAAATCTGATGCAATAAGCTTAAGAGGGAAGTTTAAGTACACGGGGCACTGAGAGAATCACACAATAAGCTCACAAATTTTTTATATCAAGGGACTTAATTTTTTACATTAAAAGACATGTAAGTGAAAGTTGGTGTGTACAAAGTGTTTTAACCACTGTCAGAAAAAAAATTGCGCAGGTGATCAAGGTAGCTTTATTTTCATGTCATTGGATTGTGCCATCCGTAAACGATTACTCAGTATTCAAAACAAGCTTGGTTTAACCTGAAGTTTACTGGAATTTTGTTTTTTTCTCATTGCATTTATTACGGATGACGATGAATTCCAATCCCAAACAAGTCGTTATTTCAAATGTAACTCCACAATTAGGGACTTAATATTTTCTAACTTTATTCAGCCAGATGATTTTAAGAAAATGCGGTTAATGAATTTTCATTTATTATTTTTATTGCTATTTTGATCTTTGATATAACCCAATCAATATCAAAAATACATGAATAATAAAAATGATAGAACAGGACATGTGTACCCAAGATTCCTGTTTCAATTTTGACCCAGGCATTAACAGACTCATGCAGCATCTACAAATTTTGTTTGCATAGTCTAAGATATTTGTTGAAAAACTTATTTGAGTACGATCCTACCTTTTTAGTCGGAACAGATCCTCCAGTTTTCCCTCGGAAACCGGGATTGAGACGAATAAGTCATGTTGGAGACTATGCATCGTTTGCCTAAAGCCGAACAGTCTTTTGTCATGATCGAAAACAAAGCGAAACCTGCGGAGAGGTATATGTTTTCTGCAATGCATGTAGATGGATCCGGTAGTTCGGTATTGTTCTTATTCTTTATCATCTCAATCAGTTCCCATCCACAAAGTCTTCCATATACTTTTATGCCATAACATGCTTGACTTGACGACTTGTCGCCAGCGTTGCATAAACGGTCAACAATGCTTATTGCAAGTAAGAAAACCAGCAATATCTTCATGTTACAAGGCATATGCGTCAATAAAAAGCACCTGTACAGCAAACAAAACTTAAAAATAATGACATTATATTTAATAGTAAAAATGCTAAGGACGTAATGATTAAAAACTCACCCTCCGGTTTCTCCTGCAGACTCTCCTGGCTTGCTCTATTTGTTTTGTGCGTGGGCCTCGCAGGACATTTGACAGGCGCAACCTTAAAGGATTATTCTCAGAATCCGGTACTTAACTCATTTCGAGAAGATGAACCAATTTCAAGATTCCCCTTTCCTGCCACGACAATAACTGGGACTGCAATTTTTAGCAACTATCCCAATCAGGAAATAAACGAGTAATTTTGACCTTATATTCATATGATTCAACTAAACAAAGAACAAAGAAATACATACAAAAACAATGAGTTTTGTGTGCACAGATTGTTTGAGAAGGAGCAAAAAGCAATGGACGAGAATCAGCAAAGCTTTCAATACAATGGACTAACTTGGAATTCAAGGTTGATAGACATTCTTCTCTTTACAATGGATCATTTGTGCGAGCTTGTGCAAAGCTTTGCAACACGAGAAAAAATACTTGATGAAAAGAAAATGCAGGGTCTTAAACTAAGGGATAACATAGAGTACGCTCAACATATGAACGTCACATTGCGCGACAACGTGACTGACTCCGGACTAAAGGATACAATTCTTCCTTTTCTCAAAAATGTACATGTCAGACTAACCTGAAGATTCCATGTCAAAAAATCATAAACTAAAGATCCTAAAAATGTTTCAAATGCATATGTAGAAAACTCTGGACTGCAAGAAAATTGTGGCAGCATGTTGGTGGGAGGGAATCAATAAAACCTGCACTGACATATTCTTACCCACACAAACTGATGTTGGGAGTGGTTGCACCTTCAACAGAATACCGGATAAGCTGCTAAGAAGGTTTTGCTTGTTTTATACGGAGGGGTATAGTAGTTGTTTAAAAATTTGTAATTCTCTAGGAATCTAGGATTGATGTCAGTTTTTCACGAGCACAACTTTACAGACGAAGAGGTGAAGGAGTGGGAAAAATTTGATCTAGACTCGATCATATCATTCGATGGAACAGGAAACAGTCAGACGTTAAATAACCCTAAGGTTCAGCATGATGCCGGAAAGTTAACTGGTCTTTCATTCATGCTCATTTTTGACGAAGAGAAGGGCAATATTTGTCCCATTGTGGATTCCCGAGGATACTTAGTTAATACCAATATAAAATAGTACTGAAATGTTTGATAAAAATCATTACTAATGACTTTACTTAAATTTTACAAGATTGGAATTCACTCTCCTTTTGAGGAGCCCCGTATGATGCAGACAGGAATAACTGTACCACCCAGGATGGAAGTTTTTGTCAAGGTTAAAACAGAGGCAGTAATTGCTGACGAAAGTATAAAGTCTCTGAGTGTTGTGAGTATACAGATTTACATACGACGTAACGATTCAATGTAATTACTTCTGTATAAATAATCTGTTCTCATCTTTTTTGCAGGTGAGAAGACAATGCTACTTTCAATTTGAAAATCCTCTCACCAACTTCAGATATTACACAACAGCGAACTGTCACCAAGAGTGTCTCGCTCGTGAAATTCATGTCAAATGCAACTGCTTACTCCTTACACAAAGTGGTATGCTGATTTAAAATGCATAAAAATAATTTCGTGTTCTATTTTTCATCTTTTGATTATCAGTTGGTCAGAATGAAGTCCTGTGCGGTCCGTCCAATACTAAATGTGTTGAAAACACAATAGGTAATGCTCGTAGATTTGTCTGGGTAATAAGTAAAAATATTTCCAAAATGTATAAATCTTATTTGTATACAATGCAGCTTTGATAAGGAAAGTGGGATACCAGCAATATTGTGTGAACCCAGTTTGCTACTCGCCGTGCACTGAGGTAAAGTATGACGCAGATGTGTCGTACCTTCGTTACTATGATGGCGACTTCTTCAACTTCTCCATGCACGACCGCCTCAAATTTCTGAAGTAAGAAATCCGTGTAATGCACCGTTCTGTTCGCATCAACGGCAGATTAAGAATAGTTTTATTTTTTCCAGAGCAAACTTTGTGACTTCTATTGTTCACATTACTCAAGGCTCAAACTCCGTGCCAACGAGAGAAAGAAAACTGCAATATACATTCTCGGTCTTATTCGGTAAGTAAATTAAATTTTTTATTGGACTACAAGAAGAAGGGCTGAAATCTACACAACTCATTTTATTATATTATCGAGATAAATAAGCGAGGAGGTGATTTGTGATTGAACTCGGTTTTAATTAAATACGATAATGGTAGTCGCAGTAGATTTTTACCTAAAAACTTAAAATACTCCATGTAATATCACATTATTATGAATTTTTTTATACTACGTTGGCATTTGAAATGCATTAACTCATTTCAATATTCTACGTAAACTCAAATTTCAAGATGAATAATTTCAGGCGTTGTTGGAGGAATCTGGGGAATGATACTGGGGTTCAGTCTTTTCACCATCTTCAACATCTTGGCGGGGATTTACGCTTTGGTAGTTCCGGATGTTTTCGAAATTGACGAAGATAGTGACGAAGAAATTCCGGAACAGGTTGAGCCAATTGATATGCTAAGCACTGACACAAACCGGGGGAAAAGGCATGGTGGACTTAAGAGACCAAGTTCAGGTGGAGTGAATGATAAAAATTCCGAACACCAAAGCAGCGCAATCGTTGATTTAACTAATGTCTGTTTAACAGAAATGCTCCCGAATCTGCCAGACGCTCCTGTTGGATGTGATGAAAATAATCAGGGAAGC